>MNCI01036404.1:42203-58165 GCA_015680685.1 Gnetum montanum | reverse complement strand
TAGAAGTGCCCAACTTCTCCCAACTGATGTTCTTAGGTTGAGGGGTGAAAGTTGGCGACGCTCATATTTCAATGTGTCTATGCAATCGTTGTTGGCATGGGTTTTCTCAGCTCATTCCATGCATATTTTGTTGCTCCTTCGAGTAGCTGTCAACCACGGGATGTCTACTACTTGTTGTGTGGTTGCTACATACAAGCATCTTTGTTACAAAGTTTCAAGAGCACACCTACTGCATGGAGGAGATGAGCATCCCTCCATGTCATCACCCGATGAATCACTGTATGTGATGCATGGAACTTTCCTCTTCTCAATCTTTCCAAAAATGTTTACCTTAGAGATTTCCAAGGAAAGATCACGGATCCTAAGGCATGCGTCTAATGTACTAAGCCATGACCTTCCCATTATAATTAGGAAGTCCCCTTCATTGTTGTTAACTTTGATCACCAGAAAATCATCTGGGTAAGACCAACCACACACAGTGGTAATGATGTCCTCCACCAATCCCAAGGGAATGGTGATGGACTGGTCTGCCAGCTCTAGTTGAATGTTGCTCTTCTTAAGTTGGGGCAGGTTCTAGGCGTGATACATATTTCGTGAAATTAAGTAGACTCCAAAACCTGAGTCAAGAAAAGCCCTATGTGGTTCATTTCCGACAATCTGTAAATAGATTAAGGGACTCCTAGGGTCAGTTCGTTCCCTAGGAAGGTGGCCTACCTTGATCCAGTCAGTTACGATATGCGTGAACATAACCATATGCGTTACGCCCTGTTGGATTGAAGGGTGCTCTGAAGTGTTAGATGGTGGAGGATTGTACATGGCCCCAATTGCTTGTTGTTGTGAGAGTTTGTCTGGGCTTTTGGTTCTGAAGTAAGGTCTTCTCTTTTTACAGTTGTCAAAACCAGCAGCAGGTTGGATATTTATAACTCTCGTAGGATGACGTTGCTATGGTTGAGAAGGAAGTTCCCCTTACATTGTTGAAGTAGGAGGTGTTATGGGAACTACTTTTGGTGGAAAAGGTGCGGATGGATTAGGAGGATGTTGTGGGTATGGAGTGTCTCCCAGAGGAGAAGGAGTCCTTCTAAAGTACTCCCGAACTTGGTAGTGACGGTTGGGGGTTGTGTAACTCACAGAGTCACTTGGAGAAATTGGCTGCTACACATAATATCCATAAGGGTCATGCTGCCGGTAAGGGTACTGTTGTTTTGGCGATGGCATCCACCATGACTGTGGGTATTGCCATTGTTGATGCTATCCGATGGGCTGTGGTGGAGTTCCACTTGGATAATATGTTAGTGGTTGGTGGAACTGCCATGGGTTACCTTGTGGATAAGGCAACCTTCAAGGTGTTTGCCGTTGGTTGAGTCTTGAATTTAGTGCATACACCCCAAACTCCTGTAGATGTCAGATAATGGGGCAACATCCCTTAGGATGGTCATAATGGCAGATCTCACATCCACCATCATCGTTTGTGTCAGAATCTACAACCACATCGGAGTTAGTGATTTTCCCCTTACCCTTGTTATGTGCAGGGCTTAAATATCTCCACTTTTTCTTACCTTTGTCACTACTTTGTGTTACCTTAAACTCTTCTACAATTTTTAAGATAGTTTCAATTTTAGATTCTAAGGAACTCCATATGTCGTCTACCTTAGTTGCTATTTCTGTTGTTAATTTTTGGATTGGCAAGGTTTTTCGGTTCACCAACTCTTCGATTGATGACTCATCCTCTTCATCACAAAATTTCACTCCCTTCTTTCGAAGGGAGGGATCACGGTTGTACTCCTCCACACTTTCCCTTTTGCATAGCTCACCTTCTTCATTTGCTACTTGCTCCAACAAGATTTTCACTTCATGGGCTCTAAGTTTTGATAATCACCATTGGGCATAAGTTCCAAGGGTCGTTCTCGTTTCATGCCTTAGCCCATCCACGATGTGGCGCAGTTGATCCCACTATGCGTACCCATGGCCCAGGCAACGATGTAACAATGTGTAGTAGCAGGCCATGGCAGAATCCAAGGGTTCGTGATGACCTTGCTTCTAGCCTTGGATATGCTTACGCAAATTGGACACTCTGGAGTACGTTTGATACTTTTCATTGAACAGTTCTAGCATCGTACTCCACCTCCTGATGGTTTCCGGTTCTAAGGACCGGTACCAGCTCTCTGCTTCTTTGGTGAGTGTCCTTGGGAATAACTTAAGTTTTTTCCACTCATTTTCTATATTCTGCAAACCACAGGCATCATGGAATGCTTGCAAATGATTTTGTAGATCAGCATTTTATCCCCCTTCAAATCATGGGATATTGTTCATTTCTAATCATTTGATTTGACTATCTTTCAAATGCCTTGTGGGAATCCTAACTTCCTCCGTTATGTCAAGCATACTTTGGGTTGCGAGTAGGGGTTCGTCATGATCATCTCTTTCATGATTCCTGTGATGTTTGCGTGGTTCCCTACTCTCCCTACGTCCTTGCCCTTGTTCTCTCTCTCAACTTTCCCGTCGAGGTATTTCGTCCTTTTTACCTTTATCCTCACCTTTATGTTCATGGTGGCGACGCCTAGATATGGAAGGAGAGGGTGAGTGATGTGAAGAAGGGGAAGAAGAAGGGGAACCATCGCCATGAAGATGTTCTTTGCCTTCTCTTCGGCTGCTACGGCCCCAATCGTGGTGACCATCTAAGTGCCCATCCTTAGCATGAGTGGTTGTTCCCTTTGTGAACAGCTGGTGTTCATGGGCATCAGAACCAGGGATATGTATCGTTGATCATATGTTTTGATACCCTTCATCCTCACCATCGTTAGGAGGGGGAACATCATTTGTTAAAGAACCCGTGATAAGGGGTTCCTCATCTCCTATTTCGCTAAAGATGTGCGGGGCTTTGCCCTTCAAAAAAGTATGTTGACTCTCCTGCCTTAAGTCTCTCATACGTTGGGCATCTATGGGATAATAATCCCTCATGTCAAAATCATCTGCAACGTATTCAACATATAGTTCTTGCATGCCAATCTGTGCCAAGGCACGGAAAAGCATACAAGAGATTGATCGATCTAGGGATAACACGATGTTACCTTGCAAATCTCTCCATCGCAACTATTCGTCTTGATGGAGAACAAAAGTAAAATTGGGGATATACTCATCAGGATGAGTATATGTCATTTTATATTGTTTAGGACTTGGATGATTTTGGTTATGTGTTTTATGTTGCCGACTGTCTCGTGTATGATCCTTAGGTGGTGAGTTTCTCTTATGAGAAGAAGGCATTTTTATCTGTGTGCTAATTTACCGTTATATAATTTTTATCTTGATTAACCAGAAGGTTCGTTAAGGCTCACAATGATGTGAGTGATATCCCTTATGTTCTATTTGATGCACAAACACTTATTCCCCAGCAACGGCGCCAATGATGAGAGGTGAGGTACCCCTACACTCAACCATATGAAACGAGCGTAGCATGTGTGATCCGGTCGAACTTCATAAACTAAATGCCTAAACGCCCCATGGAACACTTGGGGTTAATCATTCGTTGTCTTCCCAGACTTACTTGTTGTTGTCACGGTGTATGGTTAAGTAAGTCTAAGGTATATGATTTTTATATCTTTTATGGGTTTTTCTCCTATGTTAAAGGGTGAAGGGTTGAGAGAACTAACTAACTCTAACTAAGGACCTAAGTCTAAATTAACTAGTGTCAACATCCGTTCCCACTTATCGTACACACCCTGAACTATGCAACTGTGGCTACCAAACACTAATCGTTACTGGGATTACCACACGTAACGCACGTGCTCGAAGTGGTCGTACTGAGGCACTTAACTAGCCTAAGTGTGATAAGCATCCGTTCCTTGGCTAACCGTACACACCCGTGGATGCTTGTAACCAAGTCATACTTATCCCACATTCTAGGAGTTGAGGGTGAGAGAGAATAATTGCGATGAGCAACTGATTCCTTGACTAGCCGTACACATCCGTAGATGCTCGTAATCAAGTCATACTCATACCGCGTTGCGACGAGCAGCCGATTCCTTGACTAGCTGTACACATCTGTAGACGCTCGTAATCAAGTCGTACTCGTACTGCACTAACAACAGGTAATAAATGGCAGGTAAGAAATAACATGTAATAAACCTATTCCATGCACTGCAAGGTTTATCCACAAAGCTCATCTTTATTTCCATACACAACTTGCGTTCAAGTACAAAGCTGATCAAATAAAGAGTCGTACTGTAGGCACATGGAAAATATTCTATCTCTGGAGTGATCAAACTACCAGATTTTCCCTACTTTAAGCCTAGGATGGGAAATGAGGGGAGTGCTGCCTCTTATTTATAGATTTGGCGACGGACCGCAATATCACGTACGCGATATCGCAGGGGACGACGCGATATCGTGGCTCATGCGAATCGCGTCTCATCAACTATGCAATGACTTTGAGTTGCAAGATCCTAGCACTATGTTCTCCATTATTTCAAGTATTGGCCTCTGAGCAAAGTTTAAGATTGTAGGACACTTGCACTATATATTTCTTTTTCTTTTTTGAGAGATTGCAACTAGACTGTGACCCACGTGCCACTAGCACTAGGTTTGAAGTACTTTCATAAATTGGTTGCAAGATCCTTTTTCCTCACATTTCCCTTACACTGTAGCTTGCAAGCACATTGCAATTCACATGTACTTGCACTTCATACTTTTGGAATGAAAACAACTTAAACAATAATGAAAACTTTCAAAAGATTAGACAATGCCTATCTAGAGATACATGTGTAATGGAGGTTCCTCCAAAACACAACATACTATAGCCATATATTATACTCGTATTTTGAAATCTTGGGATAACAATCAAAATTGCTTCTATATTGAATTTGTCAATGAAATTTAAGCATACACTATGAAAAAAATCATCATATCACATGTGTAAATCACATATACTAAAAATTCACATTTATCAACAACATTTAAGTAACCACATTTATCAACAACATTAAACACAAAAGTCATGCAATGGATCATGGTATTAATTATTAAAAAAGTGTAGGTTAGAGAAAATGTAAATACTTAATTAGCATCAAAAAGAAATATCATAGGAGACTATGCCAAAATACATAAATAGCATCAAACAACCATACAATAAAACTACACACAATGGTCTAGGCAGATCTTGCTGCATTGTTATTTTCAAGTTCATTTGGAGCATTAGTCTACATGAAATCTATCTCTATGATAGTATCATCAACCTAGGTGACTGGGTCCTCCTTCCTTGCAGTTATTCTTGATGATCTTGGCTCTGACTCATGGACCAGAGTGGTCATGTTAACAAAGAAGAGGTTTAGAATATCCTCCATCACCATTGAACCAAAGGACCCATGCAATGACTTGAATTTTTTAGACGAGTATTTACCTAGAGACTGAACATTCATAGGGAGGCAGGTAAGTCTCCTATCCACTCATTCAAAGTGATCATCAATCTCAAACTGCATGGTATCCATGCAGGAAATCAATTTGTGTGCCATTGCCTCTAAGTAGGCAAATAGAACTATGCGATCTCCATACTGTTGTTGTTGTCGACCATGATTAATAGGTGCAACTTACATCTACTCATTGTTCCCATAAAACTGATTCCATTCTACCTTCCCACCATCTTCTCAAACACATGGGTCTAGGAGCGAGGTGAGATCATTAACTCATGTCCTAGAGACATGTTGGATGTAAAATGCACATCCCAAATGTGGCAGCTAATCCTCACCAAACATTTGAACCTCTTTGTCATCCCCCTAAGGCTCAAGAATTTGCCAGTGCCTAAAAAGAGTAGTCACAGCTAATGGAAAGAGCACTACAATAGCATCTCTGCTGGCAATCTCCATTCACCTCATGATAATGTGGGGATAGTTCAATGAATAGACACCCTTGATATCTAGCTAGACCATGAGGGTGAAGGACATCACATGAGTGTGATGCATCATAGCCAGGAGGTTTATGTGGATTACCCTTATCGAAACTCTCCATCGTGTGTTGAACTTCCTATAGCACCATCTTGTCTCATCAGTCTCCACCTCAAGCACTCTACTCAACAGCTGTGTTTTTATCTCTAAGGTGGTAGTTACAAAATACTCCTATTGTGGACCAACTACCATGTTTAGTTCTTACTCCAAGATAAGTTTTGTAAGTGTATAGGTAGTGTTGCCAATCGCAACCACCTTCAAGATAGGTGATCCGCGATGATGCATCCATAATACTAACACTCATAGTAATCAAGACCCTTGATGATGATGAAATCTAGATGATGTTCTATAAGCTTATTGAACATCTTAGGCCAAATAAGCCGCATCAATGTGCTAAAGGCACGTGAACTCTACAAGGTGACTGATCTTAGCTTCACCTCCCTCCAGTGCTACTCCTCTCATGCCAATGTCTCTTGTGCATGTCAATGCGCCTTTGCCTCCTGCTCTCTAGTCGCATTCTATGCAGTAGCCTGAGAGCCTACTTGATATCTTCCCTATGTTTTTGCATGCTCTTATTCCTCTTGCACTCTACTAGATCTCCTCCTTGCATCTCTTGCTGATGGTTGAGATGATGATGGTCTCTAAAAACACAGAAATATAATATGGCACAACTGTTAAAAATTAAATCATTATTGGCCAACTATAATTAATGATTGACAAAATCCAAAATGATATAAATAGCAATTTTAGTTCAATTTAAATCAACCTTATGGTTTTCAGTTTGTAAACAATGTGTTAGCATCTCTGCATCCCAAGTAAAGAAAAACATGCAACAAAACTACTTTTATTATCTATTTCAGTAGCTATTTCTAAAATTGCTATACAAAAGCATACCTTACAAAATAAAAATTGTTTCCATAATATTTTTCATGATTAAAGATGAGGTATTAGGAGACCATGGAAACAGTTTGATGCAATCAGATAAAAGTTTAGGACAAACTTTTTGAAAAAATTAAAACAAAATTTAACACTTAACTTTAAAAAAAAAAACTTAAGGTCAAGGAGTACTTGGTTAGCAATACAACAAAAATGCCTATGTTAATAGCATGATTGGCAAAATCACCCCATGATGGCATACTAATATAATTGTTGAAATCTAGTTGAAAACCCCAAGTATGATATTATAACTAATAATCACTAAGCCCGATTGCAGAGCATGGCTCTACTAATAAACATGTCACTTTGCATTTCAATAGGATGCAAATTCAAGCTACAAATAGTTTTCTATATACTTCCACTATCCAATAAATTGTTCAAAGCTGTTTTATGCTTGGTTGTATACCTCTACTGTCCAGGGATGCACATTCATTCAATTAAGGTCCAGGATAGTTTCAGTTTCATAATATAAATAATATAGTATCATGCACTTCACAACATTTATAATCATGGTTATTTACAAACTTTAGTTGCAACAATCTATTTCATCATAAACTAAAAATGTACAGTCCTCTATTTGTGCACATAAAATTTGCAGAAATAATTAATTATAAATGGCATAATTTACCCAATCAATTCTCTTTCAATGATAGCCTTATATATACGGAATAAAAAATAGTTGACAGAGATCGAGTAAATTGACAGAAAATGTGCACCACGAAATAGATACATCGTATCAATTTGCTTTATTTTACAGGAAACTAACACCCAAAAATAATAATCAGACTGGCTGTAACTGAGATTTTAAGGAATTCATTCATGCTAACAGTTTGATGCAACCATACAACAGTTTGACGAAATCACTGAGAAAAAACCTTGGAAACTTTGTGGGATATTAACAGCAATGTTAGTCTATGAATTAAGAGGATTCAGAGCAATTATTCTTGGTTGGAAAGCCTCTATGCATTAAAAGAACCTGTTTTGTGGAAGCGTGGAAGCGAGGATTCATGATTGGGAACATGTTTGGGTACGTGTGCCTCAAGAAAAAGTGGGGACGGGTTCGTAGCTGGAGACGTGATAGAAAAAATTTAAATGTATTAGTTTTTTAAAAAAATTAGATCTTATATATCATTAAAAAAGCATTGCAGAATATAGAACAAGTACAATGTAAATCCAAAATTTTGTTAATGCTTAAAAATTTCACATAAGAAGATTGCAATATCACCATTACACCGAAGCAAGAAAATTTGCAAAGGTATGGAGGGCATTGAATCCATTTCCTTACTCAAGAGCCATAATGCGCCTAAACATATAATTTTTGCAACAACAAAAATGACAGCAAATTTATAACAAATCATGTTTGCTAATACTTTTGTTCAATGATGACTTGTGAGTAGTGCCATAGGGTCATGTTGAAGACAACCACATTATTAAAAGACACAACTTAACTAAACTAGGAATAGACGAGTAACTCACCTCACCTACGATGATCAAAAACCTTTCAACAGATGGAGAATTGGCACTAGTCATGATAAAGGACAAAGTAAAAACAGAGCACCATGAACTTGCATATAGCCATTCGCCATGTGCTGGTGCTGGTTCATTGGCTGGTTCATTGGCCGATAACCAAACACATTGTAAAAAAACAGTTGAACAAGCATCCGTCCGTCATCCTGTTCATGACTCAAGCATCCGTCCGTCATCCTGTTCATGACTCATAACCCATGACAATGACCCTGTTTTGTTTTTTTTTCTTAAGCGGAGATATGAGAAAAAGAACAAGAACCAGCAATGACCAAGCAATGACCAATAAACACGCGTGAATGCGTGAGTCGTGGCGGAACCTTTGATATTCGTACTCCCTGTTTTCTGTGGTCTGTGTCATGCCAATGCCATGAATCTTGATTGCTTGCTGGCCACTTAACAATGAAATGAAGTTTCTGGGAAGATTCAGAGCAGGAAAAGTCACGTATGATTTTAATGCACAATCAATGAAGTTTCTGGGAAGATTCAGAGCAGGAGAAGACCGGTATGATTTTAATGCACAATGTGGACATCGAAAACAAGGCAATAATAAGGCAAGGCGACCATTTCAATGTATATGTACAGATTCAGACAAAATTTCATTGGAAATTATGAAATACGTACCCGCATCTGTACGCGCTCTCCAATCCAACGCGAACGGTTCGTGAAAATTTATCTGGAATCGCGAATCTCCATAGGAAAGCCTCAATAACACAGTGGATCAGTTGGGTCAGAACAAAACAAACTGACACAGCATGCACGATGTTAAACTCACAAACTCTACTTCATTTCTAAATTCGAAATATTGACTATTTGAGGTGAAAATTTTCATTTTTATTAAAAACCAGTTAATAAACTTCGTCAATAACAGCCATTGCATTCATCATGGCCATAAAAAATTTGCAATACTATCACAGAATTGAGCAGCGAACCCTAGCGAGAGAAAACGCTATGAAATTTTGAAAGGCAGTAGGGTTTGGCTTACCTTCCCAGCCATAGCTGATCAGAATGCAAAAATGCTGCATTTGGAGAGCGAGAGTTGTGATGCTGGCTTCGTCTAGCTTCTCTGTGACCTTCTGTGACGCTGCTTCTCTATGTTGTGAAAGTGAACTGTAAACTTCAAAATGAAAATTACGGTCGAGGTCATAGTTTTTATTTTTTATTTTTTGCAATTTACCCCGTGATGCAACCTCATGCGGTTCGCACTTTTCAATTCGCAGTTTAATAACGTTCTCGCAGTTTTGTGCATGTGATATGCAAATCGCATATACCAGTGGGACTCACAGCTTTCATAATTAACTGTGAATCACATGTGACAATGTCGTTTGCACAATTCCAAAAAAGATGCGGCTCACATGATATCATGCATGACGTAGTGAGAAAAAAAATTGTAGGCCACAGTATTAAGTGTCACTCACGATCTCCACGAAAAAACTGCGAGAAGCATTCAAGGGCACTGTGCAAAATTGGTTTCCTTATAAATTTAAGGTGTGCAGGTATGCGAATCCCATGGTGTCGCATATCCAGCTTGCCTAAGGTGGGCTATTCGCATTCATTTTTTGAAGCATAGACTATACGAAGTTCTGCAAGAAGCATGATGCTGCAATATTACATGATTTTATTGCTACAAGGACATGCGAGCAACATGTCCTCGAAGTATTTTGAAATTTACAACATTAGACATTTTAATTAAGTTTGAAGACTTCTCCAAGCTATGAATAACTATAATGATGCATAGATAGGCAACAAACACGAAAAAACTGCGATTGCAAAATCATGTAAGTCTTGCAAAATCATGTAAGTCATAAAAAGCTTAATTTGGTGCAATAAAAGAGTGTAACTAACAAGTTATCAATGATAAATACATCATGTCTTTCATTCATTGTTAGATTTACAAGCATGTTAAACAAAATAGACATGAACAAAAATGTCATCAACTGAGCTACTCGTTCATGGTTAGAATTCTAGATGATTCTCTTGGCCATCTAGGCTCCAATCTGTGAGGGAAACAAAATTGATTAAAATAAATAGTACACAATGTCAACTAATTTAATTACTATAGAAAATCATTGAAATTATATCCTCACCCTCATTAAAAAGTTTCTTTGCACACTTTGGCTTAGAAACCTTTTGGGCATTACGTTTGGTAGGACTATTCCAACAATCTTTTTTCTTTCACCAATCATTCTAGGTAACTTGAAAATACAAACTTTGATTCCAACATTTCAACATGCTTTTCAATTTCTATAATACTCTCTTTGTTTGTAGGCAAAGTCTTTGTGAATTTTGTCAATCTAGTTTTCAGCTTATGAAGTTTTGTTTTCCACTATGTAGCTATTGTATCTTTGTCAACCTCCATTTCTTGATTTGTATTCACCACCATGTCCACCTCATTGGTGACAAACCTTCAGCTAGTTCAACCTAATGTCTTTGGTGTCATTCCAAGTTTAGAAGCATCTTCCTTGTTAGGGAACTGGTGTGGCTAGAATGAATTTAGTTCCACAGGAACAAGCAAATTGTAGAACTCATCTTGGAAGAAGAACTTGAATGCATTGTGAAGATCCTTCACCTTGATGAGAACTTTCATTGAGTGCTTGCAAAAATGGCCAAGGTAACACCATTTGCAGTCACAATAAATACTAAAAGAAAATACCTTGGAAAATTTGTACCAAGTGTTCGGCCTCAAAGTATTCTAACTTCACACAACATATTCATCTTCCAATTCAACAACTTGGACATAGTCTACATCAAGTATTTGTAAATCCTTTTTACATGATTTCTTGTTGAAATCTTAATCTTTCTTGTTAACAAAATACCGTGTAGCTTTAATTCTTGAATTTTTACTAATATAGTGCTGAGTGGTGAGGTATCCCTACGCTCAACCATACAAATACGAGCATACACACACGATCCAGTCAAATTCCAAGGACTAAGTGCTTATGTGCCTTCACAGAACCCAAATGGGTTAGTCAATCATTGTCTTCCCATGCTTACTTATATGGCACAAGTGTATGGTTAAGTAAACTCGAGGTATATGATTTTTATATATTTTCTTATGTTTTATGTCCAAGTTCTACAAAGGGAGAAGTGAACTAATTAAGTAACTAATTAACTATGCTCTAACTAGTCCTAACACCAACATCCATTTCCACTTACCGNTTTATTTTCGGCCACAAGGTGTGCTCAGGTACACAATGCTCGAATAAAGATCTGTTCACTTTATGACTCCTCTTGTGGGCACTCAAAAATAATTCTAGCTCTGAGGAAGGAAAATTGCAAGAGTTCAGGTAAGGGACTAAGACTAACTATCTAACTATTGTCAAACCAAGTGCACCTGCCTCTTATTTATAGGCAACAAAACAGGCCCCAATATCGAACATCTGATATCACTTGGAAGGCTCCGATGTCGCATACCTGATATCGCAGATGTGATATCATGGCCTTAATATCGCGGCTCATCATACCCCCATGACTAAATGAAAACTCATCCTCGATTTTCTTACAAAATATTGGAAAAGTATGAGATTATTGAATGAATGAGAACTGACAATGACAAGGAATAATAGACTCAAAGTGCCCAGTGAACGGATCGACAAACATATTACAACATTGGTGTTCACGCCCATTGTGGTGAACATTGTACATAGATGACATCCAAACCCTCATTTGACAGCTTGAAGAGAAAGAGAGAGAGAAAAGAAAATGAGGCGCATTGCTGCCGATGTTAGAAATGTGCATTCTGTTGTTCATCCATAGCCACATGACCAAACTTATTCCTTGCGTAAACACTCCAGCTCCAGTCCATCCCGAGTGTTTCCTCCTATCCTAGTCCATTGTTCATGTAATCACCATCTGCACACACAACACAGTCACCAATTAGCAAGGATAGATAAGCCATAATGTAGTTGATACCTTGCCTCGATATAAGTGCATTGGCTGGGTTGTGGGTATGGCAAATACTAGGTTAGAGGTTTTTACCTGATAACTATCCAATGTGTAGGGGTGAGATAGGTAATTGAATGGAAAAACTTGTGATAAGGCCCCCCATGACTAAGAGCGAACCTTTGGTAGCGATAGGGTGGAAAAATTGAAGGAACAATGAAGATGAGGGAAATAACAATAGTGAAGCCAATAAAATGGATGTCATGGATAGGGATGAAACAAGAAATGGTTGATTGTAAAGAATGTTTAAAGGAAAGAACTTAACAATTGTACCATAAAGGAATGCCAGTGGGTCCTTACCAAAGTAAGCTCATGCCTTTTGTGCCCTAACAAACCAAAAAACCAAAGAGTCCATAGGCTCTAGAAATGATGTATGGAATAATGGTTAAGAACTTTACCCATAGGAAGTTACCAAAGACAAACAATGCCTCAACCAAGATATAGACTAATCAGAGAACCAGCAATGAGGTGGAATATGGAAAGAACTATGGAAGGAGAGGAGAAAATGGAATGGAATCCTAAGAGCATGATTGTGTAAAGTCCCATGTGTATTATATGGTTAAGGTGACTAAATAAAATTCATTCCAAATCTAGATTCAAACCAACCACATCCAATGACCTCGCATCAACACAATTGACCAACCCATCCTCTTGAAGCAACAAGAATGCATCCATCAAGTCACTGCCATTCCAAGGAGAGAAAGATATAGTAGCAAGAAGCAAGAAAGGGCCTTAGTTAGAGGAAACCTTTAGGCATGGGTAACATGTCTTTCCAGTGCCATAACTAGTGCTTGTAGCCCATATTTCATTATTATGTTTAAGGGGTGTGCTTTGAATTCTCACCCATTTTTTTTATTGTGAGAACCACACCATGCAAAGACTTATTTGATTCATTTGACTTCCTAATGTTTAGTCATCGGTGAAATGATAGAAAACTCATGAAAAGCATCCAAGTACCTAAGAGAATAGCCAACACAAATGTGTCGAATCCCCTTGAAGTCACACCCTTTTCAACCATTGAGTCCTTCCATGGTTTGAAGAATACCAAGTCACCAATTCGTTAATAAGTTTACTTAGAAAAAGGGATAGTACATTTCCAAGACAAGGGAGACCATGGAGTTGAATGGAGGAATGGATGACGTGGACTCATTGCCTGTTTTATCAAAAGAACTATATCTTACTATCAACATCAAAAGTCAAAGGTAAAAATCAAACATTAGCAATCAACATTATTATAGTCCAACCCACCATCATGAGCACTTATTATATGATGAATGAAAGTAAATCAAACAAAGAAATAGTAAAAATGTGAACAATGATGTAAAAAAAATAAGTAAAATTGAAAAGATGTGTAAAAAAAATACAAAAGAGCTGAGGGCTTAGAATGGTTAGCATTGGTGGCCATCTCCCCCACGATTGAGTTGGAAGAAGGATATCTGNTAGCATTGGTGGCCATCTCCCCCACGATTGAGTTGGAAGAAGGATATCTAAAATAACGAGCATGGTTGTCCACCAACAGAGGTAGCATTGGTACTGGCTGTTCTAGGCTCATGGAAAGGTTTGGTTTGTTGGATGTTGACCAACAATTTCTTATCCAAGCTATCAGGTTTGTAAATCATCATGGCCCTTGAAGGAAAAGTTGCATAAATAACATAAGATCCTTTCCACAGCATTTGAAATTTAATGCATTGTGGCACATGTGTGGGGTTCCAATAAAGAACCTTATCTCCCAGTTGATATTTAACTTTTCTAATTTTTAGTCATGACATTGTTTATTAAAGGCCTTGTGCAATTCATTAGATGACAGGGTGACTAATCAGTTCTCATCTAACATGTTTAAGGTTCATTAACCATTCTTTTTGTGCTAGATTGAGGTTGCATGTCGTGGATAGTGTATGGAGCTCTACTTAAATAGGAAGCATTGGAAGTTTATCGTACACTAACTCGTAGGGAGAGCAGCCTATAGGAAGTTTCCACGAGGAGCGGTATGCCAAAGAGCATCGTTTAGTTTGGTGCTCCAATCTTGCCTATACTTGCTAATGGTTTGTGTTAATATTTTCGTAATCTCCCCATTGGTGACTTTGGCTAGACCATTCTCTTGAGGATAATATGGTGTAGTTAGCTTATGTTCCACTCCTAAGCATTGCATCAACTTTTGAAAAGTTGCATCTGTAAAGTGTGTACCATTGTCAGGGATTTCCAACTTCCCTCAATTGATACTTTCAATGTCAAAACATAGAAGTTGGTGATGGACTTAGTCTAATGTATCTATGCTATCAATGTAAGTGCAAGTCAAACCCTTAGTTGGTTCCATGCATATAGTTGAATTAATCTCTTAGTCAGTTGTCAACCACTGGGTGTCTTCCTGTCTTATGGCTGCTGCATATAGATATCTTTGTATGTTAGTTACTTGTGCACACTGGTTGCATGCAAGCAATGTTAAATGTTGTACAAACTAAGACTTATTCACGCAATTACACCCAGTGTCACTGTATGCAATGCATGGAAATTTCTTCTTCCCAATCTTTCCAAACATGTTTTCCTTTGATATTTCTAGGGAAAGATCACATATTCCTAGATGCACATCAATTGTGCTTAACCATGCTCTTTCCATTATGATTGGGAAGTCTCCCTTTCCATTGTTAACTTGAATCACTAGGAAGTCGTCTAGATACAACCACACACAAATAGTGGTGACGATGTCCTCTACTAGTCCCAATGGGACAGTGATGGACTAGTCGACCAACTCTAAACATATGTTACTCTTTTTCAGTGGAGGTAGGTTCTAGGCTTCATACATTTCTTGAGAGATTAAGTTGACACCAGAACCTGAATCCAAAAGAGCTTTGCATGTTCATTCCTAGTGATTTGTAGATATATAAGAGGACTTCCAAGATCAGAAAATTTCCTAAGAAGGTGGCTAGCTTTAATCCAATCAGTGACAACATAAGTCAACATAACCACATGTGTTGGTGTAGTTTTTGGTTTGAAGGGAGTTCCAAAGATTCGAATGGTGGTGAGGTGTTTGGAGGATTAGTCGCTTGTGGTTGTAAGGACTTAGTTGGAATATTGGTTCTAAAGAAAGGTATCCTCTTTGTGTGGTTGTTTGAACCAATAGTGGATTAAGGATTAACAACCCTTATAGTGTTATGTTACTACGACTAGGCAGGGAGCTCACCCTCCATAGCTGGAGCATGTGGTAATGGAGTTAAGGATGGAAGAGATGCAACTGGATGAGAAGGATGGTATGTTTATGGAACATCACCCCTAGGAGAAGGAATTCTATAATACTCATGGGCTTGGTAGTGAGGCTGGGAAGTGACATGACCAATAGAGTCACATGGAGAGATCAGTTGTTGCACGTAGTATCCATATGGGTCAAGTTAACGATAAGGGTACTGTTGACGTGGTGGTGGCATTCCCCATGATTATGGGTGCTGCCACTATTGATACTGCTCATTTGGTTGTGGTGGAGTTCCACTTGGATAATACATCAAGGGTTGGTGGAACTGCCTTGGGTTACCTTGGGGATAAGGTAACCTTCGAGGTGTTTGCCTTCTGTTTAATCATGGGTTGAGTGCATACACCCCAAACTACTGCAGATGTGAGATTATAGGGCAACATCCC
>MNCI01036404.1:0-41573 GCA_015680685.1 Gnetum montanum | reverse complement strand
CTTTCTGCTTTTTTGATTAATATCTATGGAAACAACTTGAGTTTTTGCCACTCATTTTCTATGTTTTGCAAGGCAATGCATCATGAAATGCTTGCAAATGATTTTTAGGATCAGCATTGTATCCCCCTTCAAATCATGGGATATTTTTCATGTCTAATCTTTTGATCCTACTATCTTTTTGGTGCCTTGTTGGGATTCTAACACCCTCAATTATATGTAGCATACTTTAGGTAGCGAGTAGGGGTTCATCGTGATCATATTGTCTATGGCATCTATGATGCCTATGTTGTTCCCTACTCTCCTTCCTTTCATGATTAGTTTCTCTAGAATGCCCTTATCCCCTTTCTCGGCTACTTTGTCTATGATTCTTATTTTTCTTACCATTATCCTCATGGTCTTTTCCTTTGTGACTATGTCCAGAGGTGAAGAAGAAGGAGGACCATCACCATGATGGTGACTGCTTCCTTCTCTTCAGTGGTCGTGGCCTTGATCGTGGTTATGATCAGAATGTCCATCTTTGACATGTGTTTTTGTCCCTTTTTCAGACCTTTTGTGTTCATTAGTACTAGAATCTAGGTTATGGATAGTTAAGTGAAGATTCTGATACACCATCCCTTGACTGAAGTCAACGGGAGGAACATCATTATGTGGGAGACCTCCTGAGGTAGGTTCACCACCCTCATTTTCACCTACAACATACAGAACATTCTGAGACAACTTCCCCTTCATGGATTCATAACGTCTCTTTTGTTGTAAGTCCTTTGATGTGAGAAATCAAAATCTAAAGGGCCCTAGATCTACTATCTATGCTAAATAGAAATTAAAGAACTTTGTTAGAACAAAAAACACACCTATAATCTATTAATCCAGAATCTATATGTTTATGAATATGTGCTACTACAATTATATAGACTTGGATCCTTCCAAGAATGGATTTGAAGAGATAAGCATGAGTCTCTAAAATCATGGGAATGATCCTTATCATCTTATTTATGGATGAGATAATCATGGGTATGGATAAGCATGGATATGGATAAGCATGGACAACTAGGATCTCATCTTATTTAGAATAAATAAAAGGATGAGATCAATCTCCTAATAATGTGGAACGTCTACACATCATCTTCCACATGACATTGTACCTCCATGGGTTGATCCTCTCTCGAGTCGTGATCATGCACAATGTACTCTGTTTGTAAGTGCTACATACCAATTTGTGTGAGAGCATGAAGAAGCATGCCCGAGACTAAGCGATTGGGAGGTAACACTATGTTACCTTCTAAATCAAGCCAACACAGTTGTTCATCTTAGTGGAGGATAAAGGTAAAGTTTGGTATATACTCATTGAGATGAACATATACCATATGAAACTGTTGGGGGACTGTCAGATTATCATGTGTACTACACCTCCAATTTTTACCTGTATTGGACCTAGGCGATGAAAGACTCTCGTAAGAAGAAGAAGACATAGTTTTCTATTTAGTGTGCAATACTTTTCATTCAATAATTGTAAGATAACCAACCCTAAGGGTTTGTTCCAATGATCGGAATATTTCCTAAGTTCTAGCTAAACACAAACAACAAAGTCCCTGGCAATGGCGCCAATGATGAGCGGCAAGGTATCCCTACACTCAACCATACAAATACGAGCATACACGCACGATTCAGTCGAATTTCAAGGACTAAGTGCTTATGTGCCTTCATAGAACCTGGACAGGTTAGTCAATCGTTTTCTTCCCAAGCTTACTTGTATGGCACGATTGTATGGTTAAGTAAACTCCTAGGTATATGATTTTTATATATTTTTTCATGTTTTATGTCTTGGTGCTGCAAAGGGAGAAGCGAACTAATTAAGTAACTAATTTAATTTAACTAATTAACTATGCTCTAACTAGTCCTAACACCAGCATCCATTCCCACTTGCCGTACACATCCTGAACCAATGCAACATTACTGGGATTACCAAACGCTAATCGTTACTGGGTTACCAAGTGTTCCACGCATGCTTGAAGTGGTCGTACTAAGTGTGCTTACTTGGGAGAGTTAATAAGGTAAGAGAGAGAGAAAATTAATCAACTAAGGAAAGCATTAAATAACTATAAATAACATTAAATAAGCTATTCTGAATGCTACAAGGTTTATCACAAAGTTTGTCTTTATTTCCAGCCACAAGGTGTGCTGAGGTACACAATGTTCAAATAAATATCTGTTCACTTTATGACTCCTACTTTGGGCACTCAAAAATAATTCTAACTCTGAGGAAGGAAAATTACAAGAGTTCAGGTAAGGGACTAAGACTATCTAACTATTGCCAAACCAAGTACACCTGCCTCTTATTTATAGGCGACAAGATAGGCCTAGATATTGGATGTACAATATTGCTTGGAAGGCTCTAATGTCACATACCCGATATCGTGGATGTAATATCGTGGCTCATGATATAGCTATAACTTTATCAAGCTCCATATAAGCCAATCAATCCTTCGGTATTTCCTATTTCATATATCTCCTAAAATGTTTTCCTTCAAAATCCATGGTATGACTCAACAACATTGTTTGTGTGTTGTTGTGCATGGGAACCATTGAGGAATTCTTTAGCCCACATTCCTACAAACATAAGATTAAAGGACAAAATAAGCAATAAACAAATGGGCAAAGAGTCCATGGTTGTGAATATGAAAATTAATGTAATGTTACTAAGGAATAAAAACTCACTAAATTTGTCTCCATTCAAGCATTTATTTTTAAGTATTTAATGAATTCTAAGTTTTCTTGAAACCTAATAATAAATTTGTCTATTTTCACAACAATATCTATAAAAATTTTGCATTCATTCATAATATAATTAAGATGATCAACCATTTCTTTTCTCTTATTAGAATCCCTAACTTTGGTTGCCAGGTTCTTCCTTCATGCCCTTTAAACATGCAAAATGCATAAAATAATTCTGCTCCCAAAAACATACCTAATGAAGAATCAAATTTTATCACATGTTCAAATATCTCAACTCAAGGTAGAATGATTTACCTCACAACATTCATTTTGGCCTTTGATTCATCAAGCATGAAAGCATTTACTGTCCAATTAGGCTCCTTAGCCTTGCCTCTACAATGGATCTCTGAAAGCCAAGCTATTAGATCATTTTTGGTGCACCATGAGGATATCACCCATGCAACCGAAAGTCCATTATAATATGTATCAAAATCCATCATTGTATGAAGATGGAACTACAAAGATAACCACACATTTGTAATAAGATAATTCCTTTCTCTATTTTAAGACTAATAGTTTTTGAAAATGAATGATAGAACTAGTTATAATAACTTACACCGTATTTATTGGTGTTGAAAGTGAAATCCATTGCAAGGATACTACATTGACATAGAGTTATCATCTTATTGAGCATCTAAGATGACTACAACCCAATGATAAAAGGGACATCTTGTTCTTGCTTCTCTTCTTGGTAGTAAAAGAAAAAATCACTAGTTGTTTAGTACCATAGTAGAGTGGTGATTTTATCATGCTTACTTTTCTTGTAATTAGGGGTTACATTTTTGCAAATGTTGTATATTTCCTTTTTAACTAGAAAAATATTCGTCTTTCATGATAGCCCAAAGTCCTACCCTCCCTTAAAAGGATCTTTGATTTAACTCTCATTGATATGATCTATTAGTAATCCTTATTTCCACATACACACTATATTCTTGCGCACTTCACTGGAAATGTGTATGAATTGTGAATTTCTTTTATTTGTCTTTGGACTAAGCAAGCCATGATAGTAAGCCCTTGATGTATTAACATGATTCATTTCTTTATATATAATACATGTGATATGATCAGCTCCTCTTATATAGCAAACAATAAAATGACATTGACAACCAATTTTTCTTCCAATGTTGTTTCTTTTTCTGCCTTCCCTAGGTGCTATCCCTATGGTAACATTTGGTCCATACTCACAATGATAACTGAAAAAATAGACACATTCAAATAGGATCATAGTATTCTAAATTATGAATCTTTGTATTATAAGACATTGTAAGATAAATACAAAATAGTAGTGAGTTACTTACATTATCCAATTTGTGTAATGGTTTGCTTGTGAACAAGTATCCTTTGTCCATTTTTGTTGTTTTTAGTTCTATAAAAAAAATTTATGGGGAACAATCTCACTCTTCTGCTCACCCTCAATAAAATCATCTACTCGTTCCCTATATATCCAAACAAATGCATTTTCATAGTAATAAGACCATCGAATATCATCTTTTAAGAAATGTCCTACTAGGGGATTTTGTATTTCTTGTTGCCTCATAATTTCGCAAAAACCTGCATGCTCTTGTCTTCTTTGCATTCTTCAAAAATTATACATAGTACATATGCAACATACCTATATTAGAGATCACATATTCATTATGAACTCAATGACAAATGATTGAAATAAGGAAAAGCAATGTACCATATTCTTCACTACCTCAATGAAACATGTTGGTAGTGCTTTTAAATTTTATAACAAGCAATGTTGTGACATACTAAGACTCGCATGTAAGCATGTGAGCTAGATTTACTAGTGGAGCTCATAGTTTTCTATATGGGTTGCGAGGCACTGTGAGAAGCACTATAACATAATTTGATGATTGCGATATAGACAAAGTAATAGTCTCACTCAATCCCTAAACCTCATAGATGTTTTAGTAATGTGCTACAAGTTTCTATGATTTTAAGTATCTCATACTGTTCACATGTAATAGCCACATGAAAAAAAAAATCCTAACATATAGTAGCAAAGACAGAACATTAACAATTGATACTCAATAACCTCTTGGGATTCCAACATTTTTCTGGTAAAGTTTGTATTTGAATTAAAGGTTTATGAATAATCATTTGATGATGGTTACGTTTCATGAGTTTATAATCTAAGTAAGAAATTACAAATTGTAATAGTTTTCAAGTTTGATAACTAAATATAAGATGACTAAAATGAGAGTAAGCACCATACCTTATTACTAGCAAACATTGTTCTGTTAGTCATACAAAGCATGCAATCCACTCAGTGGAGGTACATCTTCAATATGTTCACATTTTGAATTAGAATGAAATATCATTAGCTTTAAAGACAATGTGATTAATCCTACAATGCTCTTATCTCATTTGCAATGCTTACAATGTCCTCCTAAAATGCACATAATGAAGAATGATGGGAAAAACTATTTGTGGTCATTTTTATTTTGTATCTTATTCCATGCAATGCAACCTAATGTGTGTCGCACATAAACTATGATATGTAGTAAAACATGCAATTTGTAGTATATTTAAAAAGCCATGAGGGACTACGAACAACAGTCACACACAAATCTAACCAGAAGACAGTTTGACCATCTCAATCCATTTCGATAGGGGCTACTAGACACAATGAATTGCTATTTTCATAGACCCTACTTCCAAATGGTCGTTTACCTTCTGGTAGCCCCAAACTTTAAGTAATTATCAACTACTAAAAGGTTTTCATGCCTTCTGGTATGGACTACAGGCCTGTACTACTCACACCCTCTCATTGTTTACTAGTACACTACTTTTGGATGACCCTCTACCTTCTGGTTACTAAAAACTCTAAGAAATTGCTTCCTTCCGAAAGGTCTCAATACCTTCCAGTTGGTCTTCTACCTTCCGAATGATCCTCAGCCTTCTAGAAGCCTCAAAATGCAAGCAGTTGCTCCCTTTCAAAAGCTTTTGATGCCTTCCAATAGGGACTATGGGCCTATACTAGGTGCATCTCCTTGCAATCCACATTTCTACCTTCCAATATTTCAAACTCCAAGCAATTGCTCCTTTTCAATAAGTCTCAATGCCTTTCAGATGACCCTCAACCTACTGGAAACCTCAAAATGCAAGTAGTTTCTCCCTTTCAAAAGCTTCTAATGCCTTTTGATGGGGGACACGTGAGGTTGCTAGGTGTAATGAATTGTAGTTTTTGTAGACCCTGCTTCTAGATGGCCATCTACCTTCTAGTAGACCCAAACTTTAAGTAATTACCAACTACTAGAAGGTTTTCATATCTTTTAGTATGGACTATAGGCCTATGCTACTCACACCCTCTCACAATTTATTATTACATTGCTTCCAGATGACCCTTTGTCTTTATGTTACTAGAAACTTTATGAAATTTTTTCCTTCTGGAAGGTTTTAATGCCTTTTGGTTGGTCTTCCACCTTCTAGATGACCCTCAGCCTTCTTAAAGCCTTAAAATGTAAGCAATTGCTCCCTTCCAAAAGGTTTTAATGCCTTCTAGTGGGAATTGCGATCCTATGCTAGGCACATCTCCTTGCAATCCACATTTTTTCCTTCTAACAACTTCAAACTCTAAGCAAGTACTCCTTTCTAGTAGGTCTCAATGCCTTTTGGATGACCCTTAGCTTACTAGAAGCCTCAAAATGCAAGTAGTTGCTCCCTACTAGAAGTTTTCAATGCCTTCTAGCAAGGGTTGCACGAGGCTACTAGGTGCAATGAATCATAGTTTTCGTAGACCTTGCTTCTGATGGTTGTCCGCCTTTCAATAGTGCCAAACTTTAAGCAATTTTCAACTATCGAAAGGTTTTCGTGCCTTCTAGTATGGACTATGGACCTATGCTACTCGCAGCCTCTCACAGTTTACTAGTACACTACTTTTAGACGAACCTCAACCTTCTAATTGCCAAAAACTCTAAGAAACTACTTTCTTCCTGAAGGTCTCAATGCCTTCTGGTTGGTCTTCCATCTTCTAAATGATCCTCAACCTTTTGGAAGCCTCAAAACACAAGTAGTTGCTCCCTTCTAGAAGGTTTTGATGCCTTCTGGTGGGGACTATGGGCTTGTGCTAGGCACACCTCCTCACAGTTCATGTTTCTACCTTTTATCAACTTCAAACTCCAAGAAATTGCTCCCTTCGAGTAGGTCTCAATGCATTCTGAAAGATCCTTAGCCTATTTAGTAGCCTCAAAATGCAAGTAGTTGCTCCCTACCAAAAGCTTCCAATGCCTTCTAATGAAGGCTACGAGATGTTGCTAGGTATAGTGAATCACAGTTTTCATAGACCCTACTTCTGGATGGTCATTTGCCTTCTAGTAGCCCCAAACATTAAATAATTATCAACTACTAGAAAGGTTTTATTCCTTCTAGTATGGACTCCAAGAGGATGTTGCTTGCACCCTCTCATAGTTTACTGGTACACTACTTCTAGATAACCCTCTGCCTTTCGATTGCTAGAAACTCTAAGAAATTACTCTCTTCTAGAAGGTCTCAATGCGTTCCGGTTGGTCTTCTGCTTTCTGGATGACCCTCAACCTTCTGGAAGCCTCAAAATACAAGCAATTACCCCCTTCTAGAAGGTTTCGATGCCTTCTGATAAGGACCACGAGCTTGCGCTATGCACATCTATTCACAGTCCACGTTTTTACCTTCTAGTAGCTTCAAACTTCAAGTAATTGCTCCCTTCTCAATGCCTCCTGAATTGTCTCAATGCCTTCCAGAAGACCCTTATCCTAATGGAAGCTTCAAAATGCAAGTAGTTTCTCCCTTCCAGAAGCTGCTAATGCCTTCTGGTGGGGGTTGCACAAGGCTGCTAGGTGTAGTGAATTGTAGTTTTTGTAGACCCTACTTCTGAATGGCCGTCTACCTTCTAGTAGCCCCAAGTTTTTGTGCCTTCCGATATGGACTATGGGCCTATGCTACTCACACCCTTTGACAGTTTACTTATACACTGCTTCTGGATGACCCTTTGCCTTCAGGTTGCTAGAAACTCTAAGAAATTGCTTCCTTTCAGAAGGTCTCAATGCCTTTCAATTGGTCATCCATCTTCTAGATGACCCTTAGCCTTCCGAAAGCCTTAAAATGTAAGTAGTTTCTCCCTCTCAAATGCTTTCAATGCCTTCTGGTGGAAACTATAGACCTATGTTAGGCACACCTCCTCGTAGTCCATGTTTCTACTTTTTGGCAACTTTAAACTCTAAGCAATTACTCCCTTTTAGATGGTCTCAATGCCTTCTAGATGATCTTCAGCCTACTGGAAGTCTCAAAATGCAAGTAGTTGCTCCCTACCAAAAGCTTTTGATGCCTTTCAGTAGGGGTTGCGCAAGGCTGCTAGGTGCAATGAATCACAATTTTCGTAGACCCTAATTCTAGATGGCTTTCTGCCTTTCAATAGCCCCAAACTTTAACCAATTATCAAATCCCAAAAGGTTTTCGTGCCTTTTGGTATGGACTGTGAAATGGTGCTACTTGCATCCTCTCGCAGTTTATTAGTACATTGCTGCTAAATGATCCTTTGCTTTTTGATTGCCAAAAGCTCTAAGAAATTGCTTCCTCCTGAAAGGTCTCAATGTCTTCTGATTGGTCTTCTGCCTTTTGAATGACCCTCAGCCTTCTAGAATCCTCAAAATGCAAGTAGTTGCTTCCTCCTGGAAGGTTTCGATTTCCAATGGGGACTACAGGCCTATGGTAGGTGCACCTCCTTGCAATCCACATTTCTGTCGTTAGGCAACTTCAAACTCCAAGCAATTGCTCCCTTTCAGTAGGTCTCAATGTCTTTCGGATGATCCTCACCCTATTAGAAGCCTCAAAATGCAAGTAGTTGCTCCCTACTAAAAGCTTCTGATGCCTTCTGGTGGGAGCTATGTGAGACTACTAGGCATAGTGAATCGTAGTTTTCGTAGACCTTGCTTCCGATTGGCCGCCTGTGAGCATATGCTAGTTGCATGTCCTCACAGGGTACAAGATGTGTGAGGATATGCTAGTCGTAGTCCATCATCATGAGCATGCATATGCATTTTTGTCTAAATGAAACACATCCTTGAGCATGATGACACATTACACATGTACACGAATTCACACCATACATACACATGCCCTCACCAACCACATCATCGGCTTTATAATGGCCTAATGAGAACAACAATAACCTTGTCCATTTTTTTCCTTTTTCTGTTTTTTTCCTTTTCCGTTTATATCTAGTCTATATGACTTGATGTGACATATGCATTTGATGCTCTTTTGCTATTAATAGACCTTGCTTTCCCGTCAATGTAATTGTAATATAACATGGCGTTGTCTGTACCTGCTCGGCTGGTCCTCCTTTTTCACATTTGAATACACTTGCAATTAGGCCTCAAGTCCTGCAGCTACGAATTACAGCAATTGAACATATAATATGTATAGATCTGAAAACCCTAAATTAGATAAATTTAAAGCTGTAGCCTGCACTGCAGGATGAGTATACGTGTCTGTGTATGTGTCTGGTGGATGGGTAACACGCCGTTAGTTTTGGTCGATATGGCCAACCAGGGCACTGTTCCTGCAGCCCATCACATTGGAAACCATCGCCCTTAAGTTTTTTTTTCCCCCTTTCTGCTCCTCTAGGTTCAAGCTGAAAATGCATATATGATTGCAACATTAGCAAATAGTTTCAGCCATGCCGCAATACAAAACGACGCAGGTGACAGATAACAGGATCATGGTCATTTCGCTCCATTAAATAAAATATCAGCAATGCCATCTGCAGAGAGCCTTCAATGGACAATGCATATCTACGTGTCCAAAAGGGCTTGGCAAATTAATTAAGCTTTGGCGTCATCCATTGGATTCCATTTCATTTTGCATAAATCAGATCCCAACTTGTTTGACTGTCATTAATGCGATTGCAAATACATAAGTAAGCAAGAAAGCAAGCTAGAAACACCTGCAATGCAAGTGAATTCAGAATTCTCACCACAGTAATCGTAACGAGGAAACATCCAAAAAACTGAGGTATTGGCTTTTGCTTGGATTGAAAAGGATTTATGTGGTTAATATCACTGCGCATATATGGGTTCTGTTATGCCGCGGACCCGCACTGAATGCGACCGCCACATGAAGCCTTCTTTTGAGCGGTTGGGAATTTCTGATAGAAGTCATGGTACAGTCACGTGTTTGAATAATCTGTCAAAGTTTGAATTGGTCACTACAAACGAAATTTGAATATTTCTTAAGTTTAATATTTTCTTGAATGAACGGAAGTAAAAAACAGCCTGCATTTGATGCTCGTATGACAATAGAGGTGAATCATTTTGAACCATGCCCAAGTCACATGGAGAAGCTATTTATGCATCTCAGCTACATTTTTCTGCTGGCTACACTATAACGGATATGCTGTGTTGTGGCTAGAGTCATATAATAATCATATGTATCTATAAGTACAGTTTTGCTAAAAATCTTAACCCAAGGTCAATTCTTATTGACAATTTGTGTCATGGTATGTTATTGGACATTTTTCTTTTGGCTAAGCTTTTTTTGGTTGATTCATTAAATCAATTTCAAAAACAAATAAACAATGAGGTGTTACCCTAGTAGTAAGCATCTTGGTAACCTCAAGTCATAGGTTTGATTCTACTAGGTAGCATCGAGTTATAAATTAACAAAAATTTTATAAAAGGAATTTTGAAATTGGTCCCATATATCCAATGAGTCTCAATGGATGTAAGTAAATAATTTTAGTTTTAGTAAATTTGTTAGAATTGAGACCATCCTCCATGCTAATAATTAATTTTTCTCTATTGATTTTCAAAGTATGTATTGTAAGATTGTACACCTAACTAAACATCCCTAAAATTAGAAAGTTACTCATTTCTATGTTATTTTTAGTGCTTTCTATTTAATGATTAAATATATCATGTACTCTATTTTTTTGCTTATTTTTAATATTTTTTAGGGTCCAACACCCTTAATCTATATGATTAAAAATTTCAAATTCATTTGTATTATTGCAAAACTAGTGCACAAAAATTATCTACTCTTGTTTTATGTTTTTGAATGGGATCAAATTGCATTAAATAATCTATGGATGGGCCCAAGAGATTGCATGCAAAACTCTAGTCAAGGTGCATGAGGTCTTACTTACCGTCCAACTATTGGTACTTTGTATCTTTACAAACAATTTCATTTTACTTAATCTATACTTTTTTTTCTTTTAAATTTATTAACTACCTTATAAAATGGACTTTCTCAAAAACCAAACATGTAAGCTATGATGGCAAATTTAGTGTAAAAATTCTTCCTTGTTGAAACTTTTTGATACCTATACATACCTTAAAAACTACCTATAACATCTTTGAAAACTACCTATGACATCTTTGAAAGGTGGTGTTTCCCCACAAGCTATAATGATCGTGGTAGCTCATTGTTTATGAAACTATGGTATCAATGTGGACAATGAAAGAATGTAGAAACAAGACGAGGCATCCAAACTTTACTTGTGAGTTATTAATCAAATAAATTCTACTTATAAAAGATGGTTCAACACAAAGTCCAAACAATAGAAACTCTGTTTACATACGCATCATAGAGAGTAAGATTGGAGAGAACCCACTCTCCAAGATACAAACTAGTCTTACATGATCTACATCATATAAAATTCTTCATAAGTTATATATTAAAAATTCCATACATGATGGACACCACAAAATATTCTCCATAAGTTATATATGAAACAGTTGGCTTTCCATGCTATGAGCACATTATACAATTATAAACACGAACAGAAGAGAGCAATTAAAAGGAGTGAAAAAAGATAAGGAAAGATACCAATATAAAGAGAGGGAAAAATGATTCACTATAAGACAAAGTCAAGAATCTTACGGCTTAAATAGATTGTCACTCATTTAGCCATTGGCACTAGATGATCCTCTACTTTCTTGTTGCTAAAAACTTTAGGAAATTTCTCCCTCTTGAAAGGTCTTAATGCCTTGCAGTTGGTCTTACACCTTTCAAATGATCCTCAACCTTCTAGAATCCTCAAAATGCAAGTAGTTGCTTCTTCCTGGAAGGTTTTGATGCTTTCTAGTGGGGACTATGGGCCTATGCTAGGCACACCTCCTCGCAATCCACATTTCTGCATTTCGGCAGCTTCAAACTCCAAGCAATTGCTCTCTTCTGGTAGGTCTCAATGCCTTCTAGATGATCCTCAGCCTACTAGAGCCTCAAAATGCTAGTAGTTGCTCCCTACCGAAAGCTTCTAATGCCTTCTGATGGGGGCTATGCAAGGATGTTTGGCATAGTGAATAGTAGTTTTCGTAGAACTTGCTTCCAATTGGCTACTTGCAAGCATATGCTAGTTGCATGTCCTCGCAGGGTACAAGATGTGAGGATATGCTAGTCGTAGTCCATCATCATGAGCATGCCTATGCATTCTTGTCTAAATGAAACACATCCTTGAGCATGATGACACATTACGCATGCATGCAAATTCACACCATACATAGAGATGCCCTCACCAACCACATCATCGGCTTTATAATGGCTTAATGAGAACAACGATAACCTTGTCCATGTTATTATAGAGGATATGATGTTCTTGTGAGACCATGTAAAACCAGTCAACGATCGAATAACTAGTGTCAACTACATTGTAATGAAATCTCTATGGTCTTAAGATTTTCCTAGCATATAGCAACAAGCCACTGGATGCATATATTGTATGGGAAAATTTGGAGCTCTAACGAATTGACTCTTGGTAAGCCATTAACATCTCTCAAAAAGCGCAGACACTTGCGTTCTTGCAACTTGGAAGTGCCGTGTTTTTCAGTGTGCGGTGTGAATAGGTCCAGCATAGTTGGATGATTTCTATATCTGTCCACCGGCTCCCTTTCAAGTCCACCAAACAAAACAGTTTTGAGACGTCCTGATTCGTCAACACTCCAACGTGCATAACACATTGAAGGAAGAGTGTCGTATTCAAGAGTAAGCCATAAACTATGGGCATCGCTCGTAAATGAGTGCATACGAGTGTTGGGTTTCTCCGCTGCTGCCTGGCTGAGCTTAATCGGCAAAACCATTTTTCCTTATTCATGGCGCCTGATAAAACTTCCCTACTGATTGTGCAGCCAGGACCGGATCATGGTAAAGCCAGGCCCCTGCAAGTAGAGCTACAGCTATCTGCAACTGCAAATCCTCCTGATGAATCCCTTAAACAAACAGATATCACCGAAAGAACAACAGGCCGCAGTCTTTCTCTCAGTTTCAGGAAGGAGGAAGAGCAGGAGGAGAAATCCGACGAAGAACAAGCTTCACCCAGAAAGAGGAAGGGTGGATGGAAGACCATGCCCTTCATCATCGGTTAATACTTTCAATTGCTTCCCATCCTCCTTACTTTCACTGAATATGCGTTTGTTTGCATGTCATTTTATTGTTTTTCTTCCACCAGTTTGTTTGCATGCCATTTTCAGTTTGAGATAATAGAACAAGATCTTACCTTAGTAGCAAGAGTTTTGGTTTGTGTAATCGTAAGTCACAGCAGAGTAACGGAAAGATTTCAACTTCAGTTATTGATCATCGTTTAACCTCTTGTTCGTTTGGTTGACTTTTGAATTTTGCGCAGCAAACGAGTCTTGCGAAAAGTTAGCATCAATTGGGCTGAGTGCCAACATGATCATCTACCTCACCAAGAAATTCAACAAGCCCAACGTTAATGCCTCCAATATTATAAACATTTGGTCGGCATGCTCCTGCGTATCTCCTGTGCTGGGTGCATTTCTTTCAGATTCCTACATTGGCAGATACTGGACAATTTTCCTAGGCTGCATCGCATCCTTCATAGTACTATTCTAATTCTTTCACTACAATTTAATTCAGCTGGTTGGCAAGTTGCACTAAATTGCTAGTGAATAGTAGCAGTAGCAGGAGTTACTTAACTGGAAAAGTATTATTGTATGATTGATTACGCAGGGAATGGCTCTGTTTACAAGCACAGCCATTTTTCCCAAGTTGAGACCAGCCGAATGCAGCGGCGACAGCTTATGTGAGAGGGCCAGAGCTAACGCAGTGCAGAACATGGTATTGTACTCATCGTTAGCGTTGATGACAATTGGGGCTGGAGGGATAAGACCCTGCTCCATTGCATTCGGAGCAGATCAGTTCGATTACAAGAGCGACAAAGGCAGAAAAAGCATCCAGAGCTTCTTCAACTGGTACTACTTTACCTTCACAATTGCTGTGATGGTGTCAGTCACTCTGGTGGTGTATATACAGACCGACATCAGCTGGAGCCTGGGCCTTGCAATTCCTTCCTCGCTTATGCTGCTTGCCACGATCTGCTTCTTCCTGGGCAAAAGTCTGTATATTCAAGTGAAGCCAGAGGGAAGTCCATTCACAGGTTTCGCTCAGGTGTTGGTAGCAGCTTTCAGAAAGCGTCACCTGCAACTGCCATCACAGCCTTCCCATTCTGGATACTACGGCTTTTCCAATTCGGCGCTTCCCTTGAGCCATCAGTTCACGTATGTTATCATTCTCTTCCATTAAATACGGAATCAACAGCAATAATGCTGTCAATTTATGCTTATAGAACAGGGGTCCATCATTTTATAGATTATCATTTGGGCTTTGGAGTGACAGTAATGTGTATGTTTCGTTAGTTATAAAACTTTAAGCTTGGTAAAAACTTAGGCCTCGGCATTTTTCGATTCATAAGCTCTGCTACGCTTTTGCGATATGAGCATGGAATCTCTGAGTAGTGATTCTTTAACCCTCCCATACGTCCATCAGTTTCAGTGATGTGCTCATTATTTGTTGAGCAGTAAGACGTTACGAAAGCAGCCACCCTAACTCACTGAAACCTCGCTTTATAGGACAAGCAACGCGGACACTAAGAGTAATTTATAGTGGTTAAATGAGTGTCTGTGCTCTGAGAAGTTGTGGGCTGGGATCATAGATTGAAAAGTTGGATTGGATGAAAATTCAAATAAATTGGTGTAAGAATCAAATTAAAATCATCAATATTAAAAAATAGAACACTTATATTTATCCATATTGATAGCTGCAATTTCCAATTTTTTTCATTTAAAAGCTTACTTAAAAGTAGAAAATCCAATATAGAAATTTTACTTTCCTATTTGAATCAAAATTAGTAATAAACAATATAGTAAACTTGAAAAATCAATAAAATTATAACATGATTTAATAGATTAAATGTTCCATCTAATCGCAGATCTCCCCATTAAAGGTAGATTTCTCCAACTAAACTATAACTGGAATAAGATAGAGGTTACAGAACTTAGAAATGAGAAAGGGGATTTCTAGTTGTAAAATGACAGTGGCAGTGACATGACTAACGTACGTGTTATTCATAAAATCCAGAATGATGGTTCTGGTTCTAGTTATAGATGGGAAGGGTAACCCCTAAACCTCCCACAAATGCGACTGCTTAACACGCCTTATTCTATTTTTAGCAAGTCAGTTTACCAAAGTGCTGCAACAGCATATTTAGCATTTGCAATGAACGACAGGTTTCTGAACAAAGCAGCGACGATAATAGCAGAGGAGGATAAGCAGGAAAAGGTGGACGGGTGGAAGCTGTGCAGTGTCGAGCAGGTGGAAGAACTAAAAACAGTGCTAAGAATCGTGCCAGTGTGGGCAGGAAGCGTAATGTTGGTGGTCACCACGGCCCAACTCAGCACCTTCTCGGTGCTTCAGGCAAACACCATGGACAGACGGCTTGGCAAAAGCAGCTTCGCCATTCCGGCAGGATCCTTCGGAATATTTTCCATGTTATCACTCACATTCTTCTTACCCATCTACGATAAGTTGCTGGTACCCTACACCAGAAAACTCACAAAGGACGGCAATGGCATAACTAAGTTACAGAGAATAGGAATAGGACAGGTCCTGGCCATAATACCCATGGTTTCTGCAGCATTGGTGGAGTCCAGACGCAGGCATGTAGCTGTAGCTCATGGATTATTATTGCATAACAAGCTCAATGCTCAGGTACCCATGTCTGCCATGTGGCTGCTTCCACAGTACTGCATCGTGGGTCTGGGCGAGGCCTTCACTGGCATTGGTTATAACGAGTTGCTGTACAGTCAGTTCCCCCACAACATGCGCAGTGTTGCAGGTGCCCTCTTCTTTCTCAGCGGCGGCATTGGCAACTTCCTCAGCAGTTTCTTGGTCAGCCTGCTGAATTCCAGCACATCAAAGCAAAGGCATGGCCATAGTTGGCTGGATCAGAATCTTAACCAGGCCAGATTGGATCTCTTCTACTGGCTTTTGGCCGCACTTACCCTGCTCAACCTCCTCTACTTCCTCATCGTTGCTCGCTGGTACACTTACAGGCCCAATCCCAGTCCCATGCCCATACCCGTCTACCGTGAAAAATCTCCAAATGCTAATGCTGGCGCCCAGTTAAATTATGAAACTTAAACTGAGACTATGTAAATCTTCTGCACAATTTCAGTTTCTTGTAACTTTGAGATACAAAGAGGACAACTTACTCTTCTGGATCAATATGATATAATTTGCTTTAATCCATGAGTCCAAGCAACCTTCTTCAACAGGGATCACTTCACGGGAGTCTCTCTTCATAATTTCGGGTGTTTTCGGGTGTTTTCTGCTTGGTCCGGTTTTCTGCCACTCTTCTTCTGCTCTTGTTTTCAGTTGATCCTTGATAGCTCCCGTTTTCAGTTAATCCTTGGTAGAAGATGCATCTCCAGATTGTGTTCCTCCACTTTGGAATTGGTTGTTTGTATGGATATTTCCTGCTTAACATCCCAGTTCATTAAGTTTCCCTTCTAAATTTTTTTTTCTTTTTCCATTTTTTCTTTTCCTTCTGTATCTGGTCTATATCACTTGATGTTCTATATGACTTGATGTTACATGTGCATTTGATGCTCTATTGCTATTAATAGAACTTGCTTTCCCGTAATGTAATTGTAATATAACATGGCGTTGTCTGTACCTGCTCGGCTGGTCCTCCTTTTTGACATTTGAATACACTTGCAATTAGGCCTCAAGTCCTGCAGCTACAAATTACAGCAACCATATAATATGTATAGATCCGAAAACCCCAAAATTAGATAAATTTACAGCTGTAGCCTGCACTGCAGAATGAGTATACGTGTCTTTGTATGTGTCTGGTGGGTAGGTAACACGCCGTTGTTTTTGGCCGATATGGCCAACCACGGCAGTGTTCCGGCAGCCCATCACATTGGAAACCATCGACATAAGTTTTTTTTTTTGCCCGTTCTGCTCCTCTAGGTTCAAGCGGAAAATGCATATATGATTGCAACATTAACAAAAAGTTTCAGCCAATACAAAACGGCTCAGGTGACAGATAACAGGACCATCGTCAGTTCGCTCCATTAAATAAAATATCAACAATGCCATGTGCAGAGAGCCCTCAATGGACAATGCATATCTACGTGTCCAAAAGCGCTTGGCAAATTAATTAAGCTTCGGCGTCATCCATTGGATTCCATTTCATTTTGAATAAATCAGATCCTAACTTGTTTGACTGTCATTAATGCGAGTAAACATGAGTAAGCAAGAAAAGGAAAGCAAGGTAGAAACACCTGCAATGCAAGTGAATTCAGAATTCTCACCACAGTAATCGTAACGAGGAAACATCCAAGAAACTGAGGTATTGGCTTTTGCCTGGATTGAAAAGGAATTATGTGGTTAATATCACTGCGCATATATGGGTTCTGTAATGCCGCGGACCCGCACTGAATGCGACCGCCACATGAAGCCTTCTTTTCAGCGGTTGGGAATTTCTGATAGAAGTCATGGTACAGTCACGTGTTTGAATAATCTGTCAAAGTTTGAATCGGTCAAACGAAATTTGAATATTTCTTAAGTTAATATTTTCTTGTTTGCGGTGAAAAGAAGCGCAGTGACAGACTACCAGGCGTCAAAAAATTTTGTCAGACAACACGGCCGAAATCATGGAGGCTCAAAAACAACCTGCTTTTGATTGCTCTTATGACAATAGAGGTGAATCATTTTGAACCATGCCCAAGTCACATGGAAAAGCTATTTATGCATCTCAGCTACATTTTTCCGCTGGCTACACTATAACGGATTACCTGTGCTGTGGCTAGAGTCATATAATAATCATATGTATCTGTAAGTACAGTTTTGCTAAAAAGCCTTAACCCAAGGTCAACTCTTATTGACAATTTGTGTCATCATATGTTATTGGACATTTTTCTCAACTCTTATTGACAATTTGTGTCATCATATGTAAAGTTAATATTTGGCTAAGCTTTTTTACTAGGTAGTACTAAGTAGTACTAAGTTATAAATTAACAAAAAATCTATAAAAGGAAATTTGAAATTGGTACACTAACTACGCTCTCCCCCTTGCCTTTGTTTCTTTTTTCCTGCTTTTTGAAATTGGAGCGTAGTCCCACAATGCTACCTACGCACCTTGTTGTGGTGGTGGCCGTCGCAGCCATGCACCGCGTGGTGGCAGGGAGGGTGTAGTGATTGAAAATGTCAGTTGCCAGAACACTGAGGTGTTCATAGGCACACAACTTAACCTTGTGTTCGTGTGAGAGCCTGCTGGAGGCAAAGATGAGGTGTGTCTTATCGATCGAATAGAGACTTACAAGATGCAAATGGGGTGTAGCGTAGTTAGCTACGATGCCAATGCAAAATGCAAAACGATGTTAAGTGTCAAGTGGTGTTCATGGTGTCAGCGATGTCAACAGAGATGATCATAGTCAAAGGTTTCAACGAGAAACAGAGATGTCAACGTGTTGAGACCATTGCCTAGGCATGATTATTGGTTAAAATAGTAGAAAATGCAAGTAAATTGTTGAAAATGCACAAGGAGGAAGAGAGAGAAATAGAACACCACCCCAAATGGGATTAGCATAGTTAACTCTAGAAGGGGTGAAAAGGTACACAGTATATGATAAGCACAGTGGACAACGTAGTTACAGTCTCTAGGGTGTTTGCCCACAAAGACTAATGTCATATTGTAGTGTTTACGCTTGCTAGGTTGGCTGTCATAATGTGTAGTGGATTGTGGTGTCTTGTAGTTAGCTACGGTGGTATGCAACTTTTTCCTTTCTTCAATTTGCTAGTTTGCATTTGATTTTTTTGCCAACTATAAACTTGCTAACTCACCCAATTCTCAGATTTTCCTACCCCAAAAATGTAGAGGGTTGGGGTATTTATAGGGCTAGGTTTGGCATGAAATTCAGAGAGGCTGCCACATGGCAGTGGGATAGCTGGAACCATGCTATCATCCAAATACACTTTCCACTAAAGCTAGTGGTGTTGTGCTCTACTCTATTCTGTCAGACTCTACAAGACTGCCAAACTGTGACTATGCTATTGACTACATGTTCATGTGTTGGGAGGATCGCAATGTACCTAAAACAATGCAAGTTTGAAGACTACGCTATCCACTATCTTGAGTTGGGTTGAGTGTAGTTACAATTTGGGGGGCAAAAGGGGATATAACAGAAATGCATTTTGCTAACTCCACAAAAATGCTACATTGTGGAGTCCTTTGGGGCTATTCTAGCTGACTACGTTTGACTACGCTCTGGACTGGCGAAGAGCGTAGTTCCAACACTTAGAAAAATCTACAGAAAAACTTGGCCTTGATGCTGACTACACTTTGGGATAGTGGAGAGCATAGTCTTAGCACCTAGAAAAGTCTGCAGTAGCTAGCTTAACACTTAGAAAAATTTGCAAAAACTGGCTTTTATGTTTACTACACTCTACATGAGGCTAACTACACTCTAGTGCAGTGGACAGCATAGTCTCAACACTTAATAACAAATTCTACAAAAATTATCTTCATGCTAACTACGCTTGATATGCTCTAAGGTAGTGGAGAGCGTAGTCTTGGCACTTAGAAAAAATTTGAAAAAAATAGTTTTGAGTTGACTACGCTCTGGGACAGTGGAGAGCATAGTCCCAAAACTTAGAGAAAAATTTACAGAAAGTGGCCTCATGATAACACTTGGACAAATTTGCAGTTGAGACGTTGGAGCCCAAATTTGGTGGTGTTTCATTGACCCCTCTTTGTTGACATTTGGAGGAGTAGCTCAAGAGACATTGAAAAAGAATAGCAAAACACCACAACAAGCCTAGCACCAACATCACTCTTCTATGCGTGGTTGAATGTCATTGCACCGTGCTCAAGAGTGCTGTGGATAGTGGTATGCTAGGAGTAATAGGTTAAGGTAATGTATTGGCAATAAAAGGAGAGATAAGGTGGAAACAAGGTATTAGGATGTAGGATGCGGAATTAGCATAGTTGATAGTGACCATGGCACCAGGGTGGCTTGCCCTTGAAAATGTTGACCTCTCATTGGAGTGCTCATGAGAGATTCAGGATGGATTCAAGGTTGGACTAGTTGCGAAATTGTAGTGCTATTGATTTGCTTGGGGACATGCTTTTTTCCATTGGCTTTTCCTTTTCTTTTTCTTTTTGCTTTTTTTCTTACTTTTTTTCTTTCTTACTATGAGGCAAACCTACTTTGGGTTCTACACATTGCTAAGTGCTAACTATGGGGTGCTTTCCATTAAGTGGACTGTGTGCCACTACATAGGATTTTCTTTGATGCTTGCGAAACCACATCGCATCTATAGGACAGGTGTTTCCTCCTAGGGATGAGTTGTGTTACATCCACTTAGGCTTTGACCAGCCAACAGAGGCTTCCCACGAGGCAACTTATGTTATGTCTACCTTGGGTTCTATGGTTTGACTTAAAGAAAGTGTCATATAGTCATAGCTCATGTGTGTCAAATGGGTTTACAATCATTGAACATGCGAGAAAATGCAAAAGTATCAAGGCATAGGGATGGATGTGGGTAGGCTATAGTGGAGTAATGGGAATGTGCACACTTGATAGGCTTAGCTAGTCCAATCATGTACATCAGACCAATGTGGTGACTTACTGCTCTAATGAGATGCATCCTTGCATACTTGGGGCTTTTTTCTACAAACACAATGTTGAGAAAATAAGAAAACCAAAAAACATGAAATGTAAATAAAATGTCAAGGGTGAAGATGCTATGAGTGCTTCAAAGGCTATGCTAGTTGTAGGTGCTCGAAAAGCTAGTAAAATGTTGGGGGGAAATGATGCTTCCAATGCTCCAAAGACTGCACCATTTGTAGGTTCTTGAAAAGCCAGTAAAATGCTAGGGGTGATGATGCTACTAGTGCTCCAAAGGCCAAACCAATGGTAAGAGCTCAAAAAACTAGCAAAATGGCAGGGGACCATGATGCTATAAGTGCTCCAAAGGCCAAACCGATGGCAAGAGCTCAAAAAATCAACAAAACGAAGGGGGGCCATGATGCTACAAATGCTCCAAAGGCCAAACTGATGGCAAGAGCTCAAAAACTATCAAAATGGCAAGGGGCCATGATGCTACAAGTGCTCCAAAAGCTAAATCGATGGCAAGAGATCTATTCTAGGACTGCAGTATCCCCACCCACATGGTGTAGAAAAGAATAGGGAAGTTAGAGTTACACATGCTTTCTTGCTTTCAAAATCATGCATGGCTAACTGTGAACCCAGTTTAAAGTCTTGGTAGATCATGGTGTGCTAGTTTATCGTCCTAACAGATTTTTGTGTGCCAGTTTAGCATCATGATAGATGTGTTATGCTAGTTTAACATCGTAGAAAATGAGTTGTTGTGCCAGTTTAATGTCATGACCTAAAGACAAGCTACGCTAGTTTAGCGTCATGGCGGACGAGAGGTTTAGATGCTAGTTTAATGTCATAGTGGACAAGCTATGACAATTTAACATCAAAGTGAATGAGCTTTGTGCCAATTTAGTGTCATAGCGAATGAGCTTTGTACCAGTTTAGCATCATAGTAGATAAACTATTATGCTAGTTTAATGTCATGACCCAAGGATCAGCTATTCCAATTTAGCATCATGATAGATTAGTCGTGTGTGTGTGCTAGTTTAACTTCATAGTGGATGCATGCTATGCCAAGTTAACATCATAGCAAACAAATGCTTACTTGGCTCCATTGATGTGTAGTGTTGCATGCTAGGTGTAATACGACTTCAGGTACAAATGGTTCACAAGATTGGCAAACTCATTTCCATCTTGGTTAGAAAGCTTAAATGATCCATTTTCATAGGCCTTAGTGACTAAGAAAGGCCCTTCCAGTTGGCTAAGAATTTGTTTGCAAGTTCATAAACAGCCTTGAGGACTGGGTCGCCTTTCTTGATCAAGCACTAATGCTAGTTGTGATGGTGCTTTTACCATTGCTTTTCTTGATACCATTCAATGCGTTCAAGTGTTTGCATGCACTCCTCCTCTATTGAGTTGAGGTCTATGGTTCTCAACTCATTGTTCTAATCATTGTCGATGAAGCTCAAGAGGATCACCTAGAGCGATGAAACCTACAATTTGAGCAACAAAATTACTTTGGACTCAAAAATAGGGCTATAAAGCATTATACCTATTGTTGTTCGGCGTGTTGTGCAGTAGGCAGTGCATAGACTAGTTGCTCATGTCATTGTCATTTGCCATTGCTTAGAATTTTCTTCAAAAGGTTGATGATGACTTTGTTAGTGGCCTCCGCTTGGCCATTATCCTGAGGATAGTATGGCAATGAGAAGGAATGTTTGATATCAAAGCATTCATAAAAGGCTTTAGTTTTGACATTGCTAAATTATGACCCATTGTCTATTACTATGGTCCTGGGTAAGCCAAAATGGATCACTATGTTATCAAGCACAAATTTGCAAACTTGTTATGATGTTGTTTTCCTAAGAAAAATAGCCTCAACCCACTTGGTGAAATAATCACTTGCAATTATTATCAAGCTATGCCCTATAGAGGACTTAGACATTATGGGTCCAATGATGTCCAAGCCCCAACATTGGAATGGCCATGTGATCTACATTGTGTGTAGTTTAATCAGTGGCACGTGCATTAAGTTATCATGTTGTTGACACACGTCACACATTTTAACCTTTTAGATGTAATGATGCTTCATGTAAGGCCAATAATAGCCTAGCTATCTAATTTTCACTGTCGCTGCCCTAGGTGCTATGTGGCCTTTGCATAGTCCCTTGTGTACTTGCTCAACAATCGTTTACGCTTCACCATTACTTATGTAGGTTAGCAACATGCCATCGTAGGATCTATGACATAGCATGTTATCACCCATGATGATGTACTACCACGAACATTTACGTACTACATCCTTTTGGACAGTAGTTAAATGTTGTAGAGGCTCACCCTATAAAAGGTACACCTTGATGTCATCATACCACTCTCCTACGTGGGTTGTGCTTACTGTGGCTATGTATGCAACATTAGTGATTTGCGTAATAGTCATAGTGCAATCTACCACCAAGATGGGCAATGTGTGGAACATGTCAAGTGTGTGCTAAGAGCTAATGTTGCTAATATGTCGACTATGGCATTTTCATTTCGAAGAATGTGTTGGACATCAACTATTGCAAAGTGTTGAAGAAAGTGCTTTGCTAGGTCACAGTAAGGCTATAAATGTTAGGCCATGTAGGCATAAACCTTTATCACCTGGTTGATCACTAATTATCAGTCACCTTAGATCGCTATGTGTTGGACCCCTAGGTTGCATGTTGCAAGGATACCTCAAAGGAGACCTTCATACTCCACCATGTTGTTAATGTAAGGGCATGCAAAATGATATGCAAAGGGTCGAATCTCCCTAGAGGGAAACATGATAACAACAATGGTACTATTCCCTTGGAAGGTTGAATCTTTGTCCAAGTGTAGGAGTGCCTCATAGTTGTCGAGCACTTGGCTTATGCTATTAACATGCTTGTCTGAGAATTTCGAGTCTACAATTACTTGATTATTGATGGGTGAAGCCATGAGTTGTGTAGCTATAGCTTGACCTTTTTTTTGAGGCTTGCATAATGTAGTGTAGGTCAAATGCTACTATTATTGCTTTCCATCGTGCGATATGACTGCTTTCATAGATGTTTGTTGTGATTGTTCAAAATATGTTATTTTTGAAAATGATATTGACTTGACAGTGAAAAAGGTAATGCCTCTACTTCTTCAATGAGAAGACTAAGGTGAGGCAATGTTTTTTCACATCATTTTATTTCACTTCATGGGCTACTAATGTGTGGCTCATGTAGTAAACTGAGACCTTTGTGCCATCATCTTGCTTTTGGCAAAGTAGAGAAGCGATGGGCGTGTTAGAAGTGGCAAGGTAGATGTAAAAAGATTTATCTCCTTGTGAAGGGTGAACCATAGGAAGTTATGCCAGCTCTTCCTTAAGGTTGTCAAATGCTTGTTGGCATTGAGTTGTCCACTTAAAGTGGGCTCCTTTCTTAAGTAGATGTTGCATTGGCTGTAACTTGTCAGTTAACTAGGTAATAAACCTATGTATGAATTGCAATCTATCTTGCAACCCTCATAGCTCCTTAAGATTGACTAGAGGTACTAAGTTGGTTATGGCCTTAACCTTGTCAGGGTCTACACATATTTCTACTTTGGATACTACAAAACTGAGCATCTGACTTATCTTGATGCCGAAAACACATTTATTGGGGTTTAACCTAAGATGGTATTTTAAGTAACATTTAAACACTAGGTTTAGATCATATGCATGGTTGTTGGCCACTTTCGACTTAATCGCAATGTCATTGGCATATTCACTGAGCAAGCTTAGCATGTAATAGCTAAAGATATATGTCATTGCACATTGATACATTGGTCTTACATTCTTAAGTCCAAAAGGCATCATGGTATAGCAAACTGTACCCTAGGGGGTCATAAAAGTTGTGCTAAGTTGGTTCTTAGGGTTGATCCTAATCTAGTTATAGCCCAAGAACCCATCCATGAAGGATAACAAGGCATATCCAATCATGGTATTGATTAGTTGATTGATATTAGGTAATGAGAAGTCATCTTTGATGGTTATCTTGTTTAGGTCTCAGAAGTCTATGCAAATGCATATACTTCCATTTTCTTAGGCACAACTACGATGTTAGAGACCTAGTCTGCATAGTCAATAGCCTAGATGAAACTAACTTTGTAAAGCTTGGTGATCTCATCACGAACTACCAATGTCTCCTCATGTCAAACCTTACACAATTTCTATTTTACTGGTTTAATGTAGGGATCAAGAATGATATTGTGCTGGACTAGCAAAGGGTCTAGGCCTAGCATGTCCTCATGACCATGGAAAGGCGCTGATGTTAGCATTGGGCACCTTAGCAATGTCTTGGGCATGCTCGGGCTTTAGCAAGGAGCTTAGTTTTAGCGTTTTCACCTCACTGTTAGGTGTAGCCATAGGGATCTCAATGAGGGGATCCTCTATGACATCCCCTGCCCCTAGATTAAGAGCCTTAACTAGATGGTTAGGCTAGTCTAATGGTGCCTTTATGGATGCTATGTATTCAGCATAGGTTGTAAGCTCAAGGTCTAGGCAATGTGGGTTAATGCATTACTTGATATCGCCATGAGGTCCTGTGAGGACCAGAGGTGAGAAAATCTACTCTTGCATGGCCATGTCATATTCTTGCAAAAACAATGAACTAGAAAATGTCAAGAGGCACCTACCTCAACAAAGTTAATATGCACAAATGAATTAAAAGTAATGTGATGAAATTTGCCTAAGCATGCATGTGGGCTATTAAGGACGGTAAGTATGTTTGTGTCAATTTTAGGCCTTAGCAGGCTATGTGTGCCAGTTTTAGGTCTTAGCAGATCATGTATGCTAGTTTTAGATCTTAGTGAATCATGGACGTGTCAGTCATGCCATTCCAGGGAAGGCTGGTCATGCTTGCGAAGTGAAATTGGCTTGGGTGTTCACTAGGTGATGAAAAGTTAACAATTTTGGCTAACTATGCTCTTACCCAACTATGCTCTCACCAAACTACACTCTCACCCAAAAGTTAAAAAATTTTGGCTAAGCATAGTCCCAAGTTGGTGGGCCATTAAATGACCTCAAGAGAGTATATAGGCATGTTTTCACCATGGGTAAGTTATCATTCTCTTTCTTTCAAAAACAAAGTCTAGAGCATAGTCTTTCAATTGTTGTTGCGTTCTACTAGTGGAGAGCATAATTGTAACAATGACACATACAAGTTGATGCCTGCACCTAGGACTAGTGAACATGGATGAGGGAGAATGAGCATTGGACCACCTACCACAAGCACATGTGGAGAACATGAGGCCATTGGCATTAGCCAGGTATCGTAACTACGCTCTTCCCTTTGCTTATTTTCATCATTTCTTTTGCCATTTTGAGGATTTGGATTTAGAGCATAGATTGTTGGCATGCCCTGCCATGGTGCCCAATAGGGGCTATCATCACTGCATGTTGTTTTGGCCATGGAAATGGCAAGGAAGGTTTGATGCAATGGTTTTTTTCATTGTACACATGGGGTTTCTTACATAGGCTATGGATTTTAGGCTCATGTGGAAAGGCTGAAGGTTGCACTTTGTAGCACAGTGATTAAGGGTGGTCTACCACAGGGCATGGGGTGGGGCATGGGGGCACAGTAGGGGTTTGTCCTACACCCTCTTTTTCTTTTTTGAAAAGAAAAAATTTCTTTCTATAAATAGGAGCTATAGCATTGAGGTTGGGGCTAGCCATGGGCCATGCCTTGTGGTAGGGCCATAGGGGACATGATGCGACTACAGCTGGTGTCAGCTCATACATCTACTTCACTTGGGAGGGGGGGGGGGGGGGGAATGAAATAGTGGGTTTTGAGGGTTTGGCCATGCCTTAGGGATGTCAAGGATGTCAGGGATTTTGGAAAAAAAATTTGTGCATAGGGTAACGGCTAGACATGTCATGTGTTGTAGAGGTTGTGGGGTTGTTGCCTTCTATGATGTGGCCACACAGGCTACAAGAGTGATTGCACCCCATAGCATGGCCACAGGGGTAGTGAGGGTGTGTAGTGCCAAGGCACATTTCTTGTGTTTTTTGTTTTTGAAGAAAAATTTTGTGGGGGCTATTTTGAGACATGGCTATAGGGGTTGCGATCATGGTCAACGATCAACGATGCAGCTATAGGGACTATGGTTGTGGTTGGCACCCAATGCATGCTTCTTGCTCTTTTTTCCTTTTCTTTGGTGGTAGTAGTAGAGGCAAGGTGGGGCAATGTGTTTGATGGCATGATAGTGTGGTAGTGCATGGGGACTACAGTCTCTATTGCCATGACCGAGGCTATGCTCTCCATTGCTACAAGGGTTGAGAGGGTAGTCGCAACTAGTGTTATTCAAAATTTTATCCTCCCAAGCCTACACTCTCTATTGAGGTCCAGAGTTAGAACAAATCTCAAAAATTTCCAAACTACGCTATCTACTGAGGAAATCTAGAGTTAGAAAAATTTTGTGAAAATTTTGTAAACTATCCATAATGCTAAACTTGCAAAATGTAATGATGCTAAATCTACAAACTATAACGATGCTAAACCTGTGAAAACATGCTATATGCTAGTGAGTACCAAGCGTGTCAAATGAATTGGTTGACATCTTATACCCATAGGGCCCCAAAGGGCATTGCTAAAACTAGGAATTTTTTTTTAAGGTGTGTTATGTAATGTTAATTTTGCTAATTTTTGCTAACTTATTTTAATAATTTCATGCCAAAATTTGCATCTACATGTGTATACTAATGCTTTTCTTGTCACTTAGTGATTACAAGGTGCTATTGAAGCATGTCTTGATCATTGTGGAGCTCATAGGCATCCTATGCTACATAAGGGAACCCATTCCCAACATTCTTGCTCTAGATATGCAGGTGGGCCAGCAAGCAGTGTGGTTTTAGCCAAGGGCTCATGAGTTCCTAGAATACTTGCTGCAGCAATTTAGTATGATCATGTGGTCACACATGGTAATGGAGACTACTAGTGCCATCACTAAGATGTTGTTGCTCAGGCCTAACCAGGTCATCTTGAGTTTTATATTAGATGAGCCTACTGCTAGTGATTATGAAGCAGGTGGTTTAGGTAGAGGTCCTAAGAGTGCTTAGTACCTATCTAGGATATGGCACATGATGGGGTTTATTTGCTACAATAAGAGCAACATCTTTTTCATTGCACTACGAGTGCACACCTTATTCTAGAACCCACTTGGAACTGTCTACTATGCTAGAGGGTAAGTGCATTTATGGTTTTTGCAGTGGTCTTTACTACTTGCTCATATCCAATCACTAATGGCTCATGATCAACACCAAGTTCAAAGTTGATGAGAAGGGCCTACATGATGAGGTAGAGGCTCTAGCCTTAACCCATACTACATTGGAGGTGTTCTCTTCTAGCCAAAATGTTCAAGAAGCTATGATTGAGTAGGTGGGGTTTGACCTGGAGGCCTATCCTACCTAGTACCCAATGGCATATGAGCAGTGTAAAACCCATGGTTGGTTGGATGAGGAATGGGCTACTGATGAGCTTAACACTAAGGAGATTCTTGCAGTGCCACCCCTGTCTCACACCCCATTTATGCAATGTATGTGTCTATGTTTTAGCTCATGTAGATGCTTGTGTATGCTTATTAGTTTTCCTTTACATGATGCCAATTTTGGGTTGCCTGTATTGTACCAGCAGTTGCCTCAAAAGAGGTGATTGTAATCACCATAGGCCACACAAAGGCCACCCTCATCATGAAGTATGGAAACGTGGAGGGTGCACAACATAGGTTGTGCCATAACACCTCAGATGCATTGACTGCTTGGCTCACGCATGCAGGGTTGATGGACCTATTTTTTCCCCTTAGCCCAAGTATCTTGATGGTCAAAATGTTCACCATAATTGACTCCTTTAGTAGTGATGTTAGGTAGTTCATCACCCATGTGTGTGGTGTGGTGGTAGTGCTTAACCTTAATGAACCCTTCTTTTCCAACCTCTTTGGACTCCCCACTGATGGCTCAATGATTGTTGATAAGGCCAGCAAGGAGGTGGATTGCAAAGGGAAGATCAAGGACTAGTTGGGGGCCACCTAATCTCATAAGGGCATACCAATTAAGAATGTGCTTATGCCTAAGGTGAGGGAGCTCTATCCTTTATTCCACAATTGTGCCTTTTCGAAGTTGCTCTTCCAAGGAAAGATACTTGGGGTGGAGCAGGCATGGATGATGAAAGAGGTGCTACTAGAGAGGATGAGGTTCAACTAGGTTGCCTATATTACAACTGGCTTGCATGCAGAGATCTCCAGGGTATAGTTTAACAACCTCCAAGTGAGGTTCCATATCCACTTGGTGTTCTTCACAGGATACCTACGAAGGTTTATTGAGCTCTTGGTTGTGCACGATGGTGAAAAATGAGTTGTGTAGGATCGTGAGTAGCTCTCCAAGCCATGGATTAAGCACATGTTCATGACTACATGCATGTAGTACCCTCCAAAGGGGATTAATGAGTCATTGTTTATAATGACTAAGGGTCTTGTGGGGCAATCACATTACTCATGTGATAGCATAGGAGAGGGTCCTCTAGTTGGCATTGAGAACATGCACAAGGTATATTGCTATGTTGCAGAGATAGTGGGACCATTTAAGGCAAAGATTAATAGGCCACATCCGATGGAGGAGGCTACCCTTGAGGTCAGAAGGCCAAGTGGCAAGAAGATCTATATTAGGCTTCAAGGCGTGTGCATAGAGGTTACGAGTTAGTATTTGTAAATTTCATAGATGAAAAATTGTATTTTCATGTATGTTTATGTTTTTAAATTTTTCTATTATGTGTACTAACATGCTATGTATGGACATGTGTTAATTACAAAGTCAACAAAGAGGGCTGTAGGAGTAGCAGTTGAGGCGGTAGTAGAAGAAGTGCCTCCTCAAGCTGAGGAGGGGAAGGCCCATGGGGAGGAGTTACCTAAGGTAGGAAAGACCCTATGATAGTTAGAGGAAGAGGGGTTACTCCATCACAATGGGGGTGATTTTGATAGCCTATTCAATGGTGTGCAACTAGGTGACCCCCCTACACTCACACCTGAGGGCTTGCTAGGCAACTATCTTGGATTGCTATCTATCATTGTTTATTTTCTCTAGCATCTTTAGCTATTCGGTTATATGATAATTTCATCTTTTTGTTATAGCATCATATGTCCCTACTTGCAATTCCACATCTACCTACTGCATGGAGCCATGGGTAGACATGCCTAATAAACTCACCTTCATGGAAGGCATTGTTGAAGACATGATGAACTACTTGCAACAAGTAGACCCCGAGCTTGGTATGCCCAATGTTGCTTTCCTTTATGTTGCTCTACTACTTACATGCTTAGTTCTTGGCTAAGATTGATTGCTTATTGCATGCCTATAGGTTCTAAGCTTCAATGGGATCTAAACCACATGGAGCTGTGGGTAGACATGCCTAATAAATTTACCTTCATGGAAGGCATTGTTGAGGACATGATGAAGCACTTACAACAGGTAGACCCCAAGCTTCGTATGCCCAATGTTGCTTTCCTTTATGTTGCTCTACTACTTGCATGCTTAGTCCTTGGCTAAGATTGATTACTTATTGCATGCCTAAAGGTTCTAAGCTTCAATCATATCTAAGAAAGGTGGTCAAGGTGGTTTCTCTTCTTGACCTCCCTCCTAAAGTTGATTAGGTGTCTTGTCGCATGTACAAGACATTGAGGAAGTGCATGTTTACCTATGAAAAGGCGTTTTGGATTTACATGTGCTTGAATGAGCACCTGTGGAAGTACATGCATGAGTTATAAGAGAGAGTGGCTAGCTAGGATATGAAGATCAATGATCTTCAATCTAGATATGATTTCTTGGCAGCTAGATCTTAGGGAGATAGCACCTAGTGCACCTCTAAGATAGAGTATGCATGATATTGGATAGCTCTCAGAGGAAAAAATGAGGCCACATGGGAGCTGATTGAGTAGTGACTATAGATGGACCTATTCACCCAAAAGAATTAAGATTGAAAAAATTACAACACAAAGGTGTACTGGTGGGGGCAAACTTAGAAGAACCACAAGCACCAATATAACCACAAGCACAACATGTACCTACGATGTTACAAGGAGGAGTCTATTGAATGCCATCACCTTGAGATGTTTCTCAAGGAAACTGATGAGAGGTAGGCCTATGAGTTGTTCATGCAACATATGGTGGTGAGTGGCTCTCTTGAGAGGGAGATTATCACCCCTTTGGGAGAGGATTCCTTTATTTCCTTTTCGATGTAGTTGCCTACATAGACCTCTATGCACAAAGGTAAGACCCTTGTGTAGATTAACTTTGGCCAAGAGAATTAGACACAACTTTTCAAGGCCAAGATCCTCCAATGCTTGGAGGTTGGCCTTGGAAAGTTGCCTCCAAAATTCACCAATGTAGGACCCTCTTAGGTTAGTTTTTAAATTTTTTTATGCTTTTTTGCATGTTTTGGGTTAGCTTGTATAGTACAAGTTTGCTTACTAATGATGCTTATTTGTTGTGGTCATGGTAGCAGGTACAAGGATAGGCTGCAAGCCCTAATGATGTGGTGGAGGATGAAGGACCTCCACCTCCACCTAGTGCCACTAGTTGAGCATGTCTAGATGTACCCCTCTTGTTGGACATTTTTGCTACATGATGTTACTCATGTTATGTACTACTATTTATATATAATGAATGTATTTACCATATGTAATGTGTAATGTGCAAACTTATTTTTTCATGTTTTATGTTTTCTTTGCTATGTGATTGTTATGCTTTTAATGCGATAAATTAATATGCTAACTCAGTATTATGCAATGATAGCATAACTAGGCCATTACAAGCCTCATGCTAATTTAAATCCATAGCAGGAGGGTTGGTGCTAGTTGAAGGTCATTTCGGGCCACATGTTGCTAGTTTAAGGCCATGGCAGGCCACATGTTTCCAGTTTAAGGCCATGGCAAGCCACGTATACTACTACCTCTTATTCTTTTGTAATTTTAGTTTCTATGATTTTTATGCATTTTTATATTTATAATGCATGAAAGCAAATGCACTAAAGCAACAATGGTAGAAATCTAAAGTAAGCTATCGGATGCGTAGGCAATGTAGATGGTAAGCTAGGTGATTAAGTTAAATGTAAACAATATTTTATAGTGGTAATGCGACATAAATGGGGAGTAGGATGCATGGTGCGAGAAGAGTAGGATAGTTTCTAGCATACTTTTGGACTAAGGGGATACCTTAGTCACACAGTTGCTTCCTAATCCACTATGGATTAGGGGGTGTGTAGGGCCTAAAGGGAACTATTTGGTAGTCTCCCTATCCTTCACTCACTACGTTGAAGGGTAATTTCGCTCATAAGGCATCCTCCAGTAGATTAGTGATTTCTACTACCTGTTCAAGTGGGTCTACCTCACACATTTTATCCTCATCCTTTGCTATGGATGTGTCATTAGGAAATTCCACCTCTGATCCTTGCTCCATGTCTATGTTGTTGATGGCCAAAAGGATGGTGTTATCACTATGGATGATAACTTTACCACCTTTGTGTGGAAGGTGGACTTCCTGGTAGATCGGGAAGGAGACAACCTGTAGCTAGGTCAGCCAAGGCTTGCCTAAGATCAGGTTGAATCCTGGCATCTCCTCTATAATGATGAATTCAGCAGTGGTGAGGAATTTCTCCCCTACCATGAAGGCTATTGTAACCATGCCCTTGATAGTGATGTGTGACCCATTGAAGGATTTTTAGGCATGTTATTTTTGTTAGCTTGATTTGGTCCATGAAGCCTAGTTTATTAATGATGGTGTATGGGATAACATTTGTTGCTACCACATCATCAACATGCACCCTCGAAATTTTGCATTGCTCAACGCATATGGTGATAAACAATGGGGCCATTATGACCTCACCCTTCTTAGGGTTGACCTTAATTACATCATCACGAAATGCAAGGGGTGTTGAGCTTGATTCCTACAACATAGAAGGCAACATCATAGCATGGATGGAATGCTCATTTATTGGGATGTCCTTCATGATAGGAATGGAGGTCAACATCCATACTAGCACTTTGTGGTGGGAAGATGAGGCCATAATCAGGTCATATAGGCTCAATGTGGTATTCTTCTACTTCAAAACTTGCTTAACTTGGGCTAATGCATTTGTGAAGTCTTTACCATTGGCCGTTTTGTTAGCCTTGACCTCCTCCATACACCCTAAGAGATGGATCTCTCATGGAGGGGACTTGGGCTTGGTTTGCTTGGCCTATGTAGGGGCCCCAATTCTTAGTTGTGAGTTGCTAGTTGTGGCCTCCTCAATTGTTTTGGTCATGGGGACTATGGATAGTGGTACCAGCCTTAGCAGACTGAGCACTCTACTCTTGATGTTGCCTAATCATCTTGTTTGTGAGATGCTCATTGGGCCTTTTAGGTTACCACTTAGATGGTCTATTAGCATTGATAATAGGATTAACTCTTAGATGTGAGGGAATTAATGCATTGCCTACTACTAGGCTCTAGGTAGGTGAGAAGCTTGCTTGTTATTGCACCTTGACCATGAAGGATAGTTAGGTGGTTGTCGTTGATGCAACGTGGGGTGGTACCCTAACAACAAAGGATGTTGTAGGTGCTTGGGATGGCACTCTAACAATGAAAGAGGGCCTCAAACCTATAGGGGTTGAAGGAGCCTTTGGGCTACCAGAGGACATCTAGACCACAAATGGTTGTCATGTTGGTTCTATGTTGTCACATAGCCTACATCATCCATGTTTAGAGGATCCTTGTACACCCTCATTGATTGGTTCTGAGGCCTAACTAGGTTAGTAGTGTCAAGTACCAACTTGCCTCTATTAATCATTCATTGGATGGAGGTCATCCTGCAAGACCATGCAAAAGTCAATGTTGTCATTGAGCAACTGGTGATAGTGATAGAATCGATCCAGCCTAAAGTGTTTCAGGATCAAGGGCTCATTTGGGGCTACCAATGTAGGATTCCTTAGGAGCTCACAGTACTTGTCATGGCATTTGTGAGCATCTTTAGACATCTGCTTATACTGGATACATCTAGCCTTCATTAGTTGGTCTAGTAGTTTCAAGGGTTTTAATGGCAATGGGGTATACTTTGAGTAATCCTTGCACTCAAAGTTGGGCCTTGAAGTGGCTTACACTATGGCCACTAATGATGTGGGCTAGTTGGTTACTATAGTGCTAGGGTTGGTGGTTTTATTGTTGGCTAGGGCTGGTGGTTTTATTGTTGGCTAGGGCCTTGGGTGGCCTAGCCATTAGCCTTGGGTTGGCTATTTTAGCCTCCTTAGCCATAGTTGCCATGTTTGTAGTTTGCTTCCCCTTGTCCTTGTCTTTCTTGGCATGTAGATTCTTATAGGCCATGTAAGCTATGTCCTTGCTAGCTCCCATCATGTCTTGTATGCTCTTTGTCTAGGCAAAGCCTTGGCTTAAGGACTACAAGATCAAGTAGTATAGTTCTATCTTAATGAAGTCATTAATTGCATCCTTGAGGATGGCCAGAAGATGCATCTCAGCTATTAGCTTCCTAATTTCATTCAAGGAGGTGCTCCAGCATTAGATAAATTTTTGCATGGGCTCTAGATGGCCCTACTTAATCTACATGAGTTGGTCAAGGATGGTTTTAGGCTTCAAGTTATACTTGAAGTGCATGACAAACTAGCTTAGTAGATTCTTTAAAGAGGAGATAGAGCCCCTAGGTAGTTCACAATACCAATCTAGTGCCTTGCTAGTAAGTGACATGGAAAAAATCTGTATGATGGCATGTGGCCATGCTTGCAGTAGTAGGCACTCAGACCTAAACTTCATAAGGTGGACATTAGAGTCCCCTTCATCATTGTACTTGATGAAGTGGGGTAGCATGATCCTAGTTGGCAAAGTTAGTGATGGGATAGTAGGACTTATGGGATCATCCTCATAGAAGTCCATTGCATGAATTATTTTAGAGGAGGCAACCTTGAGTCACTTGACCTCTTTTGTCAAGGTTTGGATCAATTGGAATGCCTGATCCAAATCTTGGGATGCTACAGTGGGCTATGCTATGTTTTGTGTTGGTTGGGTGGTCCAAGACTTGGTTGTAGGTTGTGGGATTGTGCGAGGCGGTTACTGTGCTAGCTATGGTATGGGCCTAGTGACTAGGGCAATCCATGCATGTGTGGGTTGAACCACTACCAAGGGAGCCAATGAAATAGGTAGGACATAGGGTGCTTGAGTCATTTGGGGCTACGAGACATCTCAATGTGAACATAAGGTTGGGCAGGCATGATTGTTTCTAGCAATGATGGCTAGGCAAGTTGCAACAATGCCATGAAGGTCAAGTTAATGGGAGGTAGTACAACTTGATGCGTATGCTGTGTCTGGTATGTTGCTACCATAGGCATTGACCTAGAAGGTGACATCGAGGCTATGAATATCTCAAGAAAGATAGGTGGAAAGGACTATGGGAAGGCCAGACTAGGGATTGTCCATTGGAAGATAGTGTGGAAGGAGTCCTCATGCTTAGAATGAGCTTCAAACTCATCTTGCTATTCTTGTAGGGGTTCCTCATAATTTGTCCCTACTTCATGCTCACTTGTTTGAACAAGCTGGGTAAGTATCCAGTGGGGAGGGGATATGCTCCCATCTATTTTAGTGAATAATATTATAGCCTCTCTTAGCTTCCATGTCTAAGCAGTGTATGAATAAGCCTACTTGAATCTTGATGCAGATGAAGTTATATTATTCATTGTTTGACATAGTATGCTCAAGGTTTTGGCCATGCAACCTAAGTACTGCCTTGGCTCTACCATGGTAGGACTGGTAGGGTGGTAAATCCTATTTTTTGATGGGTGGGAAAGACATCAAGTGTGCTCAATATTGATGTCAAAGGCTACTCGAAATTCATGTGTGTAGGTTAAAAGTTGTTAAAAAAATGACTAACTCTAGAAATTGTAGAAGAATGGCTAAGTCTAAAAACTGCAAAAAAAATGACTAACTCTAAAAACTATAGAAAAATGGCTAACTCTAGAGACTACACTCTCTATGCTGAGAGCTAAATACGCTTTTTACTGAAAGCCTAGAATTTAGCTAAGTGTATGAATAGATGCTCTAAGTTTGCTATGCAGGGTTCCAGGGGAACCAATGATAGGGTCTAGTCTACACCAACTAATTAGTAGACAACACCTATGCAGGCTTAAGACTAGCTACTACTGCATGTGTAGTAGGTCCATAGGGGTGTTTAGTATGCAAGACAATTGCAATAGAGACTGAAGAGGAAAACAATTCAACCCTCCTTCTAGCACCAAAAAACTATAGCGATCAAAAACATCGATGACTAGAATACTAAGGGGTTCATAGGCACATAACTTGACCCTGCATCCTCATGAGGGCCTACTAGAGGCATAGAAAGGATGTCGTGGATGAACAAGGACTTATGGGATGTAAACAAGGTGTAGCATAGTTAGTTGCGATGCCAATGCAAAATAATGCTAAGTGTTGAGTTGTGTTCACTATGTTCACGGTGTTAATGGGGGTGAGTGTAGGCAAAGGGTTTGGTAAGAAATGAAGGTGTCAATGTGCTGAGACTGCTGCCCAGGCATGGTTATGCATTAAAAAGTAAAAAATGTAAGTAAAATTCTAAAAATACAAGTAAAAATGTTGAAATGTGAAAGAAGGACGAGATAGAAATAAAACACCACCCTAAATCAGGTTGAACATAGTTAACTCTAGAAGGGGTGAGAAGGTATGTAGTATATAGTAGACATAGTGGATAGCATAGTCATAGTCTCACGGGTTTCTAGCTGCAAAGACTGATGTCCTACTGTAGTGTCTATGTCTGCTAGGTTGGCCACTGTAGTGTGCACTAGACTGCAGTGTCCTGTAGTGAGCTGCAGTGGTATGCAACTTGTGCCTTTCTTTGATTCACTAGTTCACCTTTGATTTTTTTGCCAACTATGAACTTGCTAACTTGCCCTATTCTCAAATTTGCCAATCCCAAAAATGTATAGGGGTGGGGTATTTATAGGGCTAGGTTTGATGCAAAATGTGGAGAGGCTACCATGTGGTAGTGGGACGATTGGAACTACCCAATCATCCAACTATGCTCTCCACTAAAGCTAATGATGTTGTGCTCTACTCTATTCTATCAAAATCTATGAGACTGCTAGACTGTGACTACACTACAGACTGCATGCTCGTGTGCTGAGAGGGCTGCAATGAACCTAAAAAAATGTAAGTCTAGAGACTACACTCTAGGACTATGTTGTCCACTATCTTGAGTGGGGTTGAGCATAGTTACAACTTGGGAGAAAAATGGAATACAAAAAAAAATGCATTTTATTAACTATGCTTGTTGAAGGTGAGTTAGAGCTAAGCTAAATGCCAATGCTACATTGTAGAGTCCTTTGGAGGCTGTTCTAGCTTACTATGCTTGACTACGCTCTAGACTAGGGGTGAGCTTAGTCCTAGCACTTTGAAAAATATACAAAAAAATTGGGCCTTGATGTTAACTATGCTTGACTATGCTCTGGGGTAGTGAAGAGTGTAGTCTTAGCACCTAAAAAAGCAGCAATTGGCTTGACACTTAGAAAAATTTGCAAAAACTAGCCTTTGTGTTGATTATGCTTTGCATGAGGCTAACTATGCTCTAGTGTAGTAGAGAGCATAGTCTCAACACTTTAGAACAAATTCTGAAAAAATTGTCTCTATGCTAACCATGCCTGACTACACTCTAAGGTAGTGGAGAGTGTAGTCTCGGCACTTAGAAGAAATCTACAAAAAATGATTTTAAGCTGGCTACGCTCTCCACTGTGCTGACTACACCATCAGGTAGTGGAGAGCATAGTCCCAACACTTAGAAAATTTTTTAGAAAGTGGCCTCATGCTAACACTTAGACAAATTTGCAATCAAGACGATGTAGCCCAAATTTTGTGGTGTTTTAAAGGGTTTCTACTTCTTTTGGGGTTTTGGGCACTAGCTAGGCCATGGATTCAATGTGGGAAGGGGAGATAGGATTTTGCATTATTTTCTCTCTATTCTTTTTTTTTCTATGTTTGGGGTCTAGGGCTTGGCAAATCACACTTCATGGCATGGCCATAGGGACCACAGATACTATCGACATTTGGCAAGAGATGCTAGGGTTGGCACAGTGGAGGGCAAGATGAAGATCTATCCTTGCACCCCTAACTTTTCTTTCTTTTTTATTTGTTTTCATAGGGACAACCCCACAAACTATGCTCTAGGCCACAAGCATAGGGCCACTGGCACCATCGATGCAATTTGAGCATTTCATGGGCTCTGCCATGCACCACTTCTACCTTCTTGTTGGCTATCGTCCCCTACAACATGCGAGGGTTTCAACCTTGCGAGACTACACTCTAGGATTTTGGGCATCTACCTAGTGTTTGCTACCCATGTTGGGGTTGCTGTGGATTGCACCCTAGGCAGTGATGGCAAAAAAAAGGAGAGGACTACGACAAAACTTGTTAGACGTGATGCTGCATGGAGACTATGCTCTCTACTACCATAGTTGAGACTACACTCTCTATGCACTACCAAGTGTTTGCCAAAATTTCTATTTTAGGACTACACTCTCCATGCTCTACAGCATAGTGGGGGTAGTCCAAAGTTAGCCAAAATCTCATTAATCATGTGCAATGTTAAGCCTGTAAAGTGTGTTGTACCCCAATGAGTGCTAGGCACATCGAATAAGTTAATCGACATCCTACACCCACGAGGCATAGGGTGTATTGTCAAAATTTCATGCTTTGCTAATTTGTGTTATTAGTTTATTCTGTGTATACCAAAATTTTCATCTATGCATGTATACTAATGCTTTGCCTATTGCTTGATGATTGCAGGGTGCTACTGAAGCCCATTTTGATAGTGGTTAAGCTCATGGGCATCCTGTGTTGCATGAGTAAACTAATCCCCAACATGCCTATGCCAAACATGCGAGTGGATCAATAGGCAATGTGGTTTTGACCAGGAGCCTGGAATTTCTTGGAGTACCTATTGTAATAGTTCAATGTGATCATGTGGTCACATTTGGTGATTGAGATTGCTAGTGCTATCACTGAGATGCTGCTACACAAGGCTAATCAGAACATTCTAAAGTTCATATCAGATGAGCTTGCTAGCAATGTTGATGGGCTAGGAGGCTTAAGTAGAGGCCCTAGGAGTGCTTGTTAGCTACCCAAAGTATGGTACATGATGGGGCTTTCTTGCTACAACAAGAGAAACACCTTTTTTGTCATGTAGCGGTTGCATACTTTGTTCCAGAACCCACATGGAATTGTCTACTATGTCAGAGGGTAAGTGCTTCTATGGATCTTATAGTATTTTTATGCTATTTGTTTATGTTAAATCATTGACGGATCTATGGTTGATGCTAGGTTTAGAGTTGATGAAGATGGCCTGCATGATGATTCAAATGCTCTAGCCTTAACCCAAACTACCTTAGAGGTATTCTCATATAGCACAAACATTCAAGTAGTTGTGATTGAGTAGCTAGGGCATGATCTTGAGACCTACATCACCTATTACCTGAAGGCATATGAGAAATTCATGATCAATAGCTAGTTAGATGAGGAGTGGGCTTTTAGGAAGATCAACATCGAGGACTCATTTGTAGTACCACCCTAGGCTCACATTCCATTTGTGTCACATGCATACATACGTTTTTTGTTCATGTGCTTACTGATGTATGTGCCCTTTAGTTTGCCTTATTTGCATGATGATAATGTTTTTTTTCTTTGTGTTGTAGTAGTAGTTGCCTTGGCTAAGGTAACAATGGTCACCATGGGTCACACAGAGGCCACCCTCATCATGAAATATAGGGATGTGGAGGGTACACAACACTGGCTATGCCACAAGGTGCTAGATGTGTTGATGGCTTAACTCATGCATGCTAGGTAAGTGGACCTATTCTTAGCCTTTAGCCTGAGTATCCTGGTGACCAAAATGATTATCATCATTGACTCCTATAGCAGTAACATCAGGCAATTCATTGCTTGGGTGCATAGTGTGAAGGTAGTGCTGGACCTCAGCAAGGCCTTATTTGCTAATCTCTTTGGCATCCCTTATGACAGCCCAATGATTGTTGATAAGGCTAGTAGGGAGGTGGACCATAGAGAGGAGATCAAGGACTAGTTTTGGGACAACCAATCTTACAAAGGCATATCAATCAAAGATGTGTAGGTGCCTAAGGTCTAAGAGCTCTACCCTCTGTTCTACACTCATGCCTTCCCAAAGTTGCTTTCTCAAGGAAAGATCCTAGGGGTGGAGAAAACATGAGTGATGAAAGAGGTGCTACTAAAGGGTAAAAGGTTTAGTTGGGCCAAGTACATAGCCATCAGGTTGCATGAAAATATTTCTAGGTTGTGGTTCAACCTCCAAGCGAGGTCTGATGTCCACTTTGCGTTCTTCGCAGGATACTTGCGAAGGTTTGTAAAGCTTATGGTCTTGTGAGATGATGGACGATGGGTGGTGCAAGATCATGAGCAATTTTCTAGGCCATGGATCAAACACATTTTTTCAACCACATGTGCATAGGACCCCCTAGAGAAAATTGATGAGTCGTTATCAGTAACGACCAAGGTTCTTGTGGGGCACTCGTACTATTCATGTGATATTACAAGTGAGGGCCCCCTAGTTGGCATTGGGGATGTACATAAGGTGGATCAATATATAGTAGAGATAGTTGAGCCATCTAAGACTAAGATTAAGAGGCCATGACCTCAAGAGAAGGCTATCCCCATGGTCATGAAGCCAAGCAATAAGAAGATCTGCATCAAGCTACAAGATTTGCATGAGGATGTTTTAGGTTAGTATGCATAGATACTAGATGCCTTAACTGAATTTATATATATATATTTATCTTTTATTTATGTTTTTATGCTATTTTATTGATTAGCTAATGGTACTATGTTTGTGTTCATTGTAGAAAAAGAAGAGAGGGCTACGAGAGCAGCAGTCGAAGAGGTAGCAGAGGAAGGCCCCCCCTAAGCTAAGGAGGAGATATCTCATGGAGATGAGCTCCATGAGGCAATGAAGATCCTTAAAAATTGGAAGAAGAGGGGTTACTACACCCTAATAGGGTTGACTTTGATAAGCTATTTGATGCTACATAGCTAGGTGAGCCCCCTACACTCACGCCTAAGGGCTTACTAGGTAATCTACTTTTATTACCATTTATCTATCCTCATTTACTTTGGTACTTTGAGCTATGTTAGACCCTATGCTAATTGCATGGTTGTATTACACAATCAAGTGTTTTGACCAATAGTCCTATGCCAACCTACCACATGAAGCCATGGGTAGACATGCTAGATAAATTTGCTTTCATGAAAGGCATTGTCAAGGACATGATGGACTACTTACGACAAGTGGACCTAGAGCTAGGTACGTGTGTGGTGCTATTATTCTTTGTGCTATTCTATTTAGTGCTCAAATTCCTATTTTTTAGCTAAGGCTGCTTGGTTGTTGTATACCTATAGGTCCTAAGCTATGATGGGACCCAAGAAAGGTAGCAAAGATGGATGCCCTACTCGACCTTCCTCCTAAGGTTGGTCAAGGGCCTCATCACATGTATGAGACATCTAAAAAGTGCACATTTTCATGTGTCAAGTTGTTATGGGTCTACAGGTACTCAAATGAGCTCTTGTGAAAACACATCCATGAATTATAGGAAAAGGTGGCTAGCCAAGATAAGAAGATCAAGGATCTTCAATCTAGATATGACTTCATCATAGCTAGATGGCAAAGAGATAGCACCTAGTGCACCTCTAAGATTGAGTATGCTTAGTATTGGAGCATAATCAAAGGTAAGAATGAGGTAATGCAAAAGCTGGTAGAGTAGCAGCTCTAGATGGACTTGCTTGTTTAGAATAACTAAGACTAGAAGAATTACAACACAAAATTTTATAGGTGGGGT
>MNCI01036400.1:49999-69327 GCA_015680685.1 Gnetum montanum | reverse complement strand
GTAGAGGATTCTAAGGAGGAATGAAGTAGTGACAAAGATAAGAAAAAGTGGAGAAATTCAGGCCCTACACATAACAAGGGTAAGGGGAAAATTACTATCTCCAATCAAGTTATGGATTCAGAAATAGACGATGACGGTGGATGTGAGATCTACCATTATGATCATCCCAAGGGATGTTGTCCAATCATCTCACATCTATAGGAGTCTAGGGTGTATGCACTTAACCCAAGACTCAACCAATGGCAAACACCCCAAAGGTTACCTTATTCCCAAGGTAACCCAAGGTAGTTCCACCAACCGTTAATGTACTATCCATGTGGAACTCCACCATAATCCATCGGACAACATTAGCAATGGTAATACCCATAGTCATGGGGGATGCTACCGCTGACATGACAGTACCCTTACCGGCAACCTGATCCTTATGGATATTATGTGTAGCAGCCGGTTTCTCCAAGTGACTCTATGAGTCACACAACTCCCCAACATCACTACCAAGTTCAGGAGTACTTTAGGAGAACTCCTTCTCCTCCGGGATGCACCCCACATACTTACCATCCTCCAACTCCATCCGCACCTATTCCACCTATAGTTCCCATACAACCTGCTCCAACAATGCAAGGGGAACTCCCTACTCAACTGCAGCAACGTAACGCTACGAGAGCTGTAAACATTCAACCCGTTACTANTCTCGAAACCACAAGTGGTTGAGCCCATGTACGCTCCTCCAACAAATAAAGCTTCAGAGCACCCTTCAGTCCAACAACAGAGTACGTATATAGTTATGTTAATGCATACTGTAACCGACTGGATCAAGGTAGGCCACCTTCCCAGGAAACTATCTAACCCTGGGAGCCCCTTAATGTATCTACAAATCGTCGAGAATGCACCACATAAGGCTCTTCTTGACTCAGGTTCCGGAGTCAACCTAATTTCATGAGAAATGTATCAAGCCTGGAACCTACCTGAACTTAAGAAGAGCAACATTCAATTAGAGCTGGTAGACCAGTCCATCACCATTCCCTTGGGATTGGTGGAGGACATTATTACCACTGTGTGTTGTTGGTCCTACCTAGCCGATTTCCTGGTGATCAAAGTTAACAACAACAAAGGGGGCTTTCCAATTATAATGGAAAGGCCATGGCTAAGTACAGTAGACACATACCTAGGGATCCACGATCTTTCCTTGAAGATATCTAAGATAAACATTTATGGAAAGATCGAGAAGAAGAAATTTCCATGCATCACATATAGTGATTAATCGGGTGATGACATGGAGGAAATGCCTCCATACAATAGGTGTGCTCTTGATACTTTGAAACAAAGATGCCTGTATGTAGCAACTACACAACAAGTAGTAGACACCCCATGGTTGATATGCATAGAACGAACTAGGAGTAGAACTCATGTTAATAATGAAGGAATAGATACATTGGAATATGAGCGTCGTCAACTTCCACCCCTTAATCTAAGAACATCAATCGGAAGAAGTTGGACACTTTTATGAAATTCAAATAGATGCTCATTATTTTGGATCTCTCCCTTGCAATTCAGTCATGGGGGAGATGGCCACCTATGCTGATCATTGGAGGCCCTCAGTTCTTTTTAGTTTTTTGTTTTACAAGTTTTTGTTTTACACATTTTTGTTTCACATTTTTGTTTTACAAGTTTTTGTTTTACACGTTTTTGTTCCCCACATTTTTGTTTTACACATTTTTTTTCACACACTTTTGTTTTACAAATTTCTTTAACTTTTCTTGTTTTTGTTTTACAAATTTCTTTAACTTTTTTTGTTTTTGTTTTTCAACATCGTTATACTTTTTCATTTTGTGTGTGTTTGTGTGTGTGTGATCCACCTTGTAAGTTTGTCACCTAATAAGTGTTCTTCCCGATGGTATGAACTATTTTTCATTAATTGCTGATGTTTGGTTTTTACCCTTAAGTCATGATGTTGATACTAAGGTATGTTGTTTTTGATATGGTAGGTAATGAGTTCACTTCATCCATCCATCCACTAGTTTCTATGGTCTCTCTTGACTTGGAAATGTACAGTCCCTTTCTAATAAGAACTTTAATGAATCGATGACTGGGCATTTCTCAAACTAAGGAAGGACTCAAGGTTTGAAAAGGGTGTGACTTCAAGGAAACTTGATGCTTTTGTGTTGGCCATTCTCTTGGGTGCTTGGATGTTTTCTTCTTTAGTTTTCTTGCCGTTCCGATGTTACCCAGTTATCGAAAGCTGAGATAATAAAAATAAGAAGTCTTTGTAGGGTGTGGTTCTTACGCATAAAAATGCAAAACATAAAAACAAAAAAAAAACAAAAAAAGAAAAAAGAAAAAAAGTGAGAATTTAAAGCACACCCCTGAGAAAAAATAATCTCTTGGGCTACAAGCACTGGTTATGGAACTAAAAATGTTCCCTCTAACTAAGGCCCTTCTCGCTTCCCGTTCTCTCCTTCGTTTTGTCAAAATGGTGGTGGCTCTTGGGTGAAGGCATTCTTGTTATTCAAGAGGATGGATTAGCTGGATGCATTGATGCGAAGTCACTGGATGTGGTTGGTTTGAGGCCAAAGTTGAAATTTGATTTGCCAAGTCACATTAATCATGAAACACACAAGGGGCTCTACACCACCTTGTTCTTGGGATTCCATTCCATTCTATTCTCTCCATCCTTCTCTCCATTGTTCACCTCATTGTNGTTTGTTTCCATCTCAACATCCATTTCATCGATGTCATAGTTGTCCCTTTTTATCTATCTTTCTTATTCCTTTTCTTTCTCCATTCTAACACTACCGGAGGTTTGTGATTAATCATGGGGGTATGGGGCCCGATTTTTTTGATTTTCTGCTAGCCCTATTTTTTTTTGATTTTTTCCTAACCCCTATACCTTCGGTAGTCATCATTAATATATCTCCAGATCCGTATAAGCCATACCACAACCTAGCCAATGGACTTACACCAAAGAAAGGTATCAATTACATGATGATTCATTTACCCTTGCTAATATAAGATTGTGTTGTGTGTGCAGATGGCGATCATGGAACAATGGACTGGATCTGGAGGGACCACTTAGAATGGAGCAGTGCTAAAACAACTATGCAAGGAGCAAGATCGATGATGCGCTTATGGATGGATAACAAAAGATGCAATCTTGGCATTGGCAGCAGCAAGACCTCTTGTCTCTTCTCTTTTCTCTCAGCTGCCAAATGAGGCCTGATGTCAATGTAATAAGGTGTTCACCCTTGTTCTCATGAACACTAGTTTTGTTGTGTCTTGTAATGATGATTCGTTCACATGTCATCCCATTAGTTCCATTCAGTCAATAATCCCATACCTTCCCAATATTATTGTAAAGAACTCGAGGACAAGTTGTCATTTAGTCATGGGGGTATGATGGGACGCGATATCGCATGGGCCGCGATATCGCGTATGCGATATCATGGTGCACCATCATATCTATAAAAAAGAGGTGGCTCTTCCTTGTTTCCTCATCCTTGGCTAGACAGTAGGGAAACTTTGGTAGATTGATCACTCTAGAGATAGAATATTTTCCATGTGCCCGCAGTAGGAGTCCTAAAGTGAACGGATCTTTATTTGAGAAAACATTGTACCTAAATAGAAGTTTGTGAAAAATGAGCTTTTTGGATAAACCTTACAGTGCATGGAATAGGATTTTATTATTGTTATTTATTACCTGTTATTTATTACTTGTTATTTATTGTTTTCCTTCTCAACCCTTTTCTCCTAGTTAAGTGCCTTAGAGATAAACCTTGCAGTGCATGGAAAAGGGTATGTACAGTAAGTGGGAATGGATGTTGATGCTAGGTAATTTAGATTTAGTTCATTAGTTAGAGTTAGTGATTAGTTTCTCAACCCTTCACCTTGTTAGCATAGGAGACATAAAACATAAAAACTATAAAAATCATATACCTCGGACTTACTTAACCATACACTGTGATAACTACAAGTAAGCCTGTGAAGACAACGCATGATTAACCCTAAGTGTTCCATGGGGCGTGTAGGCACTTAGTCTACAGAGTTCAACCGGATCGCATGTGCTACGCTCGTATTCGTATGGTTCAGTGTAGGGGTATCTCGCCACTCATCACACTCCAAAGTGGAATCTAGATTAAACTTATATAAACTATTACCTAGTTTTCTAGAACTAAAAGTATCCTTTTTTTAAAAAAAATTTACAACCAAAATGTTCAACATTAAAAATATATGCAAACTTGACTAGCTTGAAATAAAGACTAGATTTTTAGAAAATGATGGAATATAAAAAGTATTTAATAGATTTAAAATGAATTCAACTCTAACACTAACCTGGATGTCCTAACTAGCTCCACTTAAGAATGCATTTGGTTTCTTGAAATGTTGCTTAGTTCATTGTCCTTTGATTGTATTAGATGAAAGAAGCCCTACATGGTAGTAGCATTGTAAATTACACAACAAGAATCAATCCATCATATGTTGTGATGAGCATCAACAAAATAAGATTTATGATAGACATAATAGATAAGGTTACCTTTCTTCTCAAATCACTCTTTATATTTTGAAATTCTTTTTAATGTATTCCTTTTACTTGTAAATGAAGTAAACGATCTTTTTACCATCTTGTTTCATTGGCACATTTGCTTCATTCTTTTTATAATGAACATCTTTATTCTTTCTTGTCCTTTCTATTATCATGAGTGTCTAAATATGTACTTTTTAGCTTCTAGTACTTAATTCTTTTCTCCTCTTGAACATACATAGTTAAAGGTTAATTTATTAACCAATTTTTCTTATGTGTGTTAAATGAGATTTTAAATTGTCAATACTCATTTTGAAAAAAAATTAGGTATAAAGTTAACAAAAATAACTCAACGAAGTCAATCCCTAAGGCTTTGAGTTGGGCTACAATATCCCTCATTTCCTTAATAACTTCATACATACCCTTAGAGTTGTTAAGCCTCTTGCGTAAGAGTTTGTTCATGAAAGTGCTAGTTATTGCTAAATTTCATAAATTTTTCCTTTATGACTTGCATGTAGTCTTTAACTTTGTCACATTTAAGAATGAAACCTCAAATTTTCTTATTTATATGAATCTTAATATATATCATGCTTAATTGATTGGATTTCTCCCACCACTTAGATAAGCCCTTTTCCTTTGATGCATTAGGTTCTATGGGAATTTCAAGCATATCTATACTAAACGCTAAATGACATTTCATATAACCTAAAGCAAGGTGGATTTTATCCCTTTAATCTTGAAAATTATCCTCAATGAATATTGGAATGTGTGGAGTAGGCATAAATAATATGGGAGTAACTCCTACTAAGAATAAAATGTTGGTTCCAGTAAGCACTTTGAAAAATCTTACTCCACTCATTCTAAATTCCCATGTTGCAATTTAAAAGTAAGATAAAGAAAAAAATTTAACAAGCCCAAAAAATATAGTGAAAGCTCAAATCTCAAGAAAAGACAAAGATCAAGTAAAGAAAAATAGATTTCTTATAAAATAGGGATCAAAGCTTTGTAATTTATATTTGAATTATTGTGCCACATAAGACAAGATAGGAAATTATATTATTTTTACTTTTATTAAAAAATTGATCGACAAATGTACTTAGAGAATGATCCCCCAATCTCTCATATCTCCTAAATTTCTAGGCCAATTTTCCATAAAATAGGTTTGTCCCATTATATTCTATTACGGCACCATCATTTGGCTGTAAATATATGGGAAAATCATGTTTGTAAGATAATACATTGATGCCATTGAGGCAAATTATTTCTACAGAAGTAAGATAGATTATGTTACAAAATTTTCCACTTCAATAACTTTTCATCATCCATCATCAATACAATATATTCACCAATTGATTAATTCAAATAGTTAAACACTTACATTCAAGGTTACTTTTTTGTAATAAATTTCAACTATCAGATCAATTCCAAATTTTTTAGGCAGATAGATTGTTGAAAGAGCTTTGTATCAAGTATTCACTTAATAACCCTCTTGGATTGCAGACTTATTCATCTTGCAAATCACTAATTTCTATTCTAGACATTGAACAATTTTATTTAAGCCTTTCTTTTAAGGCTAGATTTGAATCATCAAATAAATTCTAATTGATCTACAATTTTACAAACTTATAGATTGTAGAAAAAAATTTTCAACAACCCTAATATCAACCCAAAACTCATTCGGATTATGAAGATATCATAACTACAAAAAAAAAAAAAAATTCAATTTTTCTTAGCTAAGCCACCCACATCATCTGATAGATTGGGCTACCATAAATATGCAAAATAAAAAATTATTTTGAATCTTGTTACATCTAAAAAATCAACAAAAAATATATCGGATCATGAATTGGGTAAAATAGTTAATTTTAACCTTTTTAAAAGTAGAGGTTGCTACTCACATAAATTTACATGTTAACTCTATTAATAAAACAAGTAAATGTAGAATAAATGATTCATACATGTGGATCTATAAATATTTATTCTAAATTTACCATCTCATTGTAATTATATTATAAATATAATAATCTTCCTATGGGGATAAGCAATCAACTCAAGAACTAATTGAAATCCTTAAAATGATAACCATTATCTCCAAGAATCATTATGCCTTAAGGTGTTAAGATCATCCTAAGTCATGCNGCAATACATACTTTATTCATTATATCTTATACATACAAGCTTTCTAATATGGTTTAACTTATCATTTTTTTAAATCATTGTAAACAAAATTCAAATAATAATTTTTAATAAAGAGATTATTGTGACAAAAGACACCTTTATGATAGAGAAAAATAAATAAGCAAATAAAGCTTCAAATTATATATTAATGTTATGTTAAAAAGTTTCATTTTCCAAGGAATAATTTCAATTGAAACTAAAATGAAATAATCCAAAATATTAAGATGTTAATGACGTATTCATTAAAGTGCACAAAAAAAGAAAAAGAAAAAGAAAAAAGACTCAACAAAGACTAAACTTGAAGATCATACCTTTAATTAGAATGATGCATAACAACAATGCATTCTGAATACTATAATGAAATCTAAGGCTACACTATTGATTAGGTTCAAATAGATAAAAAATATGGCTTCAATACCATTATTATATAAGATATAGATAGGATACTACAGTTGCAAATTTGGTTGACTTATTTTAAATGTTACTAAAAATACTAGGAAATTTTCTTAATGATTTTTTTGAAACTTATAGTATGTACATATTTTATATCCAATAGATTTGAGAATCTATAGATGTAATAAAATGTTATTTAAATTTAATATTCTTCATGGATTAATAAATTAAAATGCACTAGAAACTTAAATGAATTTGTAGTCGTAAGAATCAACAATAACTCACATTCAAAAGCCATTAAGACCAAATCAATGACGTGTAAATTAAGCTAACAAAGAACTTAAAAGAGAGATAATCAAGTAGATGAAATTTATAGTGCCAAAATTAACAAGATTGGAAAGACATCTAGTCCTTTTATAATTGTATATTTTATTCTCTCCATTAGAAATTAGTACATTACATAATATCTCACTGCTTCAACTACTAATCATTGCTATAGTGGCATCGTTCTATAAAGCGTGATTGGAATAACTATAATGATGAAAGAGTAGGAAAGCTACCATAATAGGCAATTATCACAATATTTTCAACCTTATAGTAGTTATGCTAACAATGAGGTGTTTGCCTAGTGGTAAGATACTTGATTTGAAGGCTCCAAGTCATGGGTTTGATTTGGTAGACAATTCTAAGTTATATAAAGTTCTAAGTAGACTATATATCTTGGGGTGTACCTATTTTTCACTTATTTTGGGTTTCGACACCCCCTCATAGTAGTAAAGTTAGTATTTAGATGGGAGATGAGAATCTATGCATTTGATCCTTTTTACAATAAAATAAGTTAAAAGTTTTTAATAAACCATCTTTGTAAATAAGTACCTTTCAATGTTACCTCATTTACAATAAGCATAAATTAGGGTGATTATGTTACCTCATTTATAATAGTTGAAATTTTGATGAGACAAAGGAACTTTTGAAATAGATATTATATGTAAGAAGAAGATTCAATGAAATAAGAGACTATTAAGTAAGACTAATAAGAATAGTGAGTTGTTTAATTTCAAATATGGGGGAAAATGATCATAAAGAAGAACATGGTTAAAAATAGAAAGATGAGGGCATTATGAGAACAATGGATGGAGTTCATAAACATTTGATGAATTGTATGCACAAGGTCATCTATCAAAGCTAAGGGTTCATCACTTTCAAAAACTCATTGATTAGGTAGCTAGAAAGGAATAAGAGCTTTAAAAAAGAGAACATGCAAAAGAATACAATAGAGATCCATCTATCATAACAAAGAAGGTGAGAATTGAAAAAACCTAAGAGAATAATATAACCTAGGATATCAATGACAAATATAGGAATAGAGATTAACAAGATATAAGACATAGCTAATAAAAAATTTGCCACCACATTAAGAATTATGGAGAAAAGAAATAAGTAGATCAAAGCATGAATGCCTAAACATGAATTGAGCAATCAAAGTATATGTTCTTGATTTTAGCTAGTTTATTACACATTGATGATTGTGTCCCAAGAATCCTTATGTTGTAAACTACTCCTATTTGTTACAAGCATAAAAGATCATTTATACATAAGCTTATAACATTGATCATTTAAATATAAGATCCTTATACTTGTATAAATACTACATACTTGTAACTAATAGGAGTAGTTACCTACTACACATATACTTAAATAACATATGATTTTTGGTTACATGTAATAATTATTCATAATAGGCATATCCCATTTGATGCTCAACTTTATCAATTATTTTTAAAAAAATATTTTTCATAATTAAAATAATATCATCATCATCTACATCAGTTTTACTCTTTTTGTGAGGTATATCATCCTTTATTTCTCCATCTTCGTTAGAGGATCTCGAGGCTTTCACTAGTGAATCTTATTTCCTCATAATTATCATTTCCCCAAGAGGGATTATTAATTCTCCCAAAATTTTTATGTTGATGCTAAAATTTCTACTTCTTCTATTAATGAAGAAATTTTTGTTGATTCTCATAATGTAGATATACTAATTAGCAAGTATAAATCTGTAACACTGTCTTATAGTGATGTTGATGCAAATAAGATACCTAATTATGTTCTTCTTGATGATGTATATGAGCCATTGGTTACTGATCTTACATCATGATATGTGTTCATTTAAATTTTGGATTACCTACCTCATAATCAAAGATTCACTTCATAATTAAATGAGATAATGCAAAAATATAACATTCAAATCATTCATGCTAGATACTATTTTCTTTTTTTCTTTTTGTTAAGCTAGGTAATACTTCAATGGGGTAGCATACCCTAAATATAAGATTATTTATACATAAGCATGTAGCATTGATTATTTGCAAATGGATACCAAATTTTGATACCTAATTTAAAGAATATTCTCAAGTTCCATGTTTTATCCAGCTATATAATCTTCCATAGAATTTTTAGAAAGAGTAGCAAATTGTTATTCTTCTAGATCTCATTAAGCATATGAAATCTATTTCCATATCATTTGATTCTTTCAAATGTTTTTTTTTTTGGTACAATCAGTCTTTTAATCATAAGAAGGAATTGGTATTGTAAGTAGATATGAAGACATACATTCAACCAATTTCATATTATAATCTTTCTAATTCTTGTAACTTTTATAATTGTGAAAGACATTTGTTTACTATTTGTCATTTTTGCTAAAGAAAAGTTGTTGAGGAAAAGAGAACAATATGTTGAAGTTAAGAATAGGAAAAAATAATCTAAATTGAAAATGCGAATAATTAAGTTGATATTAATGATAAGAATGATCAAATGACAATACAAAAACCAGAGAAGATAGAAGCTACTATAAACATTTTTAATTATACTATACAATGTATTGATTAGTTTTGATAAATAGCTTGTAAGATAAATTTTTACATATCTATCAAGAATATTATAAACTCAAAGACTAAAATTTATGTTAACAAATGAACTATAGCTAATGGTAAAAATTCTTGACATAAGGTCATTTGTAATGGACAATATGTTACATTATTTTCTATTGGATTTTCCTTTCTTACAAAATTTTTTGTTTCACCAAAATTTTCTATTACTACCTTAAATTCTTTTGCTATTTTAAATTCAAGCATGGACATTGAAAGTAATGTAAATGCTATTAGGATTGGGACCATCCATTCTACTAACAATTAATTTTTCATCTTGATTTTTCAAAGCATCAAATGTAAGATGGTACACCTAAGTAATACCTCTAAAATTGGAATGTTTTTCCTTTCCATGTTGTTATTGGTATTTTCTACTTAACATTTTTTTAAACAAAAGATCAAAACATTATTTTGTTAATAATAAGGGTAATTACACCATAGTACAAAATGTTGCCTTTCACGGCTAGCCATGCATATCATCCAACATTGAGAGACGTCACTAGGTCCTCTAGGCTAAAACATTAGTATCATCATATTTTAATTTGAAAGAAAGAACACCCAAAAATAGGTTAAACATAAATCAATATAAAATATAGGAATTACCACCTTTTGGCTAAGAACAAAAAACCAAAGAAATACTAACAATGCAAAAGATAAAATACATAGAAAACTCTAAGTAGCATCATTAGGATATGCATGTGAGCACACAAAAACTTAAGATAGCCTCACTAGACAGGGTTGACCAAGTCTAAATTGTAGTATGGAGGTTGTTTTTATGAGCCTTCTACCATAGCTACATTAGCACCACTACTATTCATCTATTCAATTCATTCATAGAGTTTTGCATTGAGGCCTTCCTCCTTCCAAAGTGAAAGTAGGACAACCTCATAAAACAAAGCATAGTTGTCTGCATATGTGGTATTCACCATGATTCCCTATTAATTCCAAGCCACATCAAACATAGATATGGATTATGTTAGACAAGCTAGTTGGTGCCCATTGATAATTTTGTGGCTCTATTGTAGATCCATGTGGTGCAAGACGTGCTCAAAACATAACTATGTTTTACTATTTGTCGTTTAGGATTAGATACCAAGTTTGTAGGATGCTTCATTGTTAGAGAGGGATTAATGAATTTATTAAGCTTCCACATAAGTGGGTTAGTCTAGTGCAAGGATGGAGGTGTTGGTGTGATATCATGATGAGGAAGTAGGAGTGGAAAGGGAATAGGACTTAGAGATGAATGTAGGGTAGTTTTTGGGATGTGAAGGGCTAAGGTCTTATATGCAAGATTGACATTAATTAGACCAGTCTAGCTATAGGTTTGTAACCATCATGCTTAGCAGTATTGTTATTTCTCTATGTCTAAGCCTAAGTTTAACACCCAAATTGAGTCTAATTTTAAAGGTAATTGTGAAGGTTGGTATTGAATCTCTAATAAAATATACTACCCTGCATGTTGCTTCGAGTGAGAGTGATAAGAGAATATTAACCTCTTGTGACTAGTCTTTTATGTTGTCCCTACCACCAAATCCATCATGGTGCTTATTTTCTTGATCCCTATAAGTGTGGTTCTTTGTCCTTAAGGCCATCTACTTATCCTCCTCTAGCACATCATTCTCCGTAATCCCCTGATGCCATGCCAAGGCTTCCAAAGGCCCTTCATGAGGTTTGGTAAAATTGTACTCCATATTCACCTTTACAATGACATTCACCTCACATCCTTTAGGAACTAGGGAATGTTGTGAAGGGGTCTATTCTTAAGAGACAATAAGATGTGTAGTTTTCTATCCATCAACTACTTCACTTGTTGATAGAAGAGAAGATTACAAATGTTCTTCATCATATAAAAATAGGACTTGCTAAAATCCTTTCACTTGTAGGAGTTTTTGTTCTTTGTTAGGTGGGTATCATCTATGAGGAATTTATACATGAAGCTACACTTTATCAAGAAGTCTTTAAAGAAAATTTCTACTAAGTGTTAAGTATGCAATGTAGATTAAATTTTTTCTTCTTATTATTACTATTATTTTGGGGGTCCAACACCCTAAAAAAATAACAAAATCCCTTTTATATAATTGTTATTACTACAAAAGAAACTCCACACAAGTTGTTGATTATGATAATATATAGCAATACTAGAAGCCTAATAGGAAGAATATTACACATGACTTAATTGGATGATATGCTTATAAATAATAAAATTTTCAACTTTATGGGAATAGCACATCCCATAAAGGTTTTAGGGATCTATTAAAGGAGAAATATGTCTAACTTAAAGACATTTAATTTTTTCACTTATAAATATCATGTTTATGATTTCTACATCCCATAGTAAATGGATAACATCATAAAAATGCAATATACAAGTAGAGAAAAATAATATATATAGGTATAAAGAAAAAAAATAATAATTATGGGATTAAATATTTAGTATAACACTAAAACATGTATATAAAAGAAGATTGAGAACCATAAGTTCAATGTTAGAGACTATTTTGTATAATTTGAGTACACATTGATTTATATAAAGGATGATTTTCTCCTTTACATAAAGTTAAGAAAGGTTGTACCTATTAAAAAAAATGTTGAATTCTCATACTTCTTAAGCTCTTTCAAAACCTGAATGCCTAAAGGTTTTGGAATCTCCTATTTGGCACTTGTTCTAAAAATGATGTTTGTTAACATACCCTTTATACTTATCTTGGGTTGGCTATAGATTCGGTTTCATCTTTGTGACAATGTTTTTCATAATTTTTATTTTAGTTTCTTTTCATTTTGCTCTCAAGGTAGGTGTTGAGCCCACTTTGAATTTCTTTCCTACACAAGAGTTTCAGGTACATCCTATGGATTTTTAGCTTAAGCCATCTTCAGCAATTATAGATTCGACATTATACATAATAGGTAATGTTATTTATGGTCTTTATTTTTAATGTCCATAAAAAATGTCTCGTAAGGTAATTTGCAACATTGTTTTAGATTTTTATCTTTCAATCTTGAGTTTTGACGTTCAACATCATCTTTTGCATTGATTTTGACTTTGACTCTTTCAATGTAATTTTGGTCTTTCACATCTAGCATCAATCTTGCTTTTGATGTTCAAATTTGCTTTTTATATCAGCCACATTTTCAATATCTACTACATCTACACACATCATTTCTCCTATTCAAAACCTTCTAAAAGATTCTATTGGTTTCATACATCATTTCTTGACCATCTATGAGGCATTACTGGCTTATAAATAGGAGGATACCCCTAAAAAAAAAGAGGTTGGTTTTGGTTGAGAATTAGTTGGTTAGAAACTAGTTGAAAACTAATTAGGATATTAACAAGTGATCATTACTAAAGATAGACAATCATCTACTCAATCTTTGAATTCATTATTAGGATATCTTTGCATTTTTTAGTCCTTCAGAGTTTTTTGATTCCCTTTGCCCATTTGTTCATACAATGTATCCCTTTAGTGTTATCCTCTTGACATACGAAGAATCTCATTGAATTTAAATTCAAATATATTTTTGATTCAATCCTTATCAGTTATTCTTTGCTAGTTCCCAATCTACAATAGTTTTTGTTTAATTGAGATATGTCCATCAAGAACACACATTAGAGAAAAGGAGATAGGGTAACACATCTCTTTGCTAGTCATTGTTGATCTCCTAATTTTTTAGAAGGAACATTATTTTACTTTCCTGAGTTTCTTCCTAGTTATTTTATTTTTCTTAAATAACAACTTCTCTTTCTTTGCTTGTATCGGTGTGACAATAGATTTGTTTCACTATCCTCCTAATTTAGGGATGAGATTTATGTTTTTGGTTGATCAAGATCTATTCTATTTCATTTCATGGATTTTCTTTTTCTAGCCATGTATGCTCTATTGCTTCATAAATCTCATTTTGCATAACATTTTTTGTATTGCATCATACATATGCTTTTTCTCTCCCAGGGCATTTACTCCATTTTCATCAGTTATTCCATACACTTTTTTCACTTACTATTTGCTTGTGTTTGGAAAAAATACAATGTCAAATTATTGGAATTGTTGATAATATGAAAGTTCCCTTTTAATTTAGAGATTTCTTTCTTTAGATTATTTGGTGGCTATAATATGCTTAGTTCATCTCACATTGGATTATTCTAAATCTCAAATTTATAAAGATTCTAATTACATCTTTTTAGTACTAGAAGTGTCACATCCCCATTCCCAAATGATGTTGTTGCATAACAAAGACGGTGCCTCTTCATAACAAGTGTTATTATTAGTATAACAAGACCCCAAAAGGCATCTCATACTAATAGATGTGTCTCTTGAGGTAACCTTTGGGGCTTTGACTTAAGGCATTTATACCTAGGCTTAGAGGTCATGCCATGCATGGAGTGGCAGAGCTGATAAGGCAAGTCACAAGAGTTGGGTGAAGTGGGACAAGAAGTGGATTGGCCATCCCTTCTAGCTAGGTTTAGGGTTTAGGGTAGTGCTAGATTACCTCTAAGGGATAGATGTTGAAGAAAGAAAACCCTAAGGAGCACTCTTAGAGTAAGATCCAGATACACTATTCCATATCAATAAAGCATTCTTTTCTTTCTCTTTTTGCACTTTCTTTGTTATTTCCTTTATGCATGATGAGTAGCAAGGTATTCTTATGCCCAACCATACAAATAAGAAGTGTTCAGGCATAATCTAGTCAAATTTCGCAAATCTTAAGTTCTCAAGTACACTGGTTCAAGGAAGTGAATTCTAATCAGGATGATCATTGTCTTCTTAGTTCCACTAGTGAGGTACAAGTATATGGTTACATGTAATTGAGGTGTATGATTTTTATCATTTTATATTTTATAAGTTTAATTACCTAGAGCAACAAAAAAAGGTAGATTAATTTAATATCTAATTAATCTACTACCTAGCTAGCCTAACATAAGTACCCGTTCCCACTCTCTGAACACATCCTAAATGCATATAGTACTGTTGGGTTACCAAACATTAAGCTTTTTTGGGTTACCAAGAACTACACATATGCTTGAAGTGGTCATGCTTGTGTTCATTAACAACTAAAAATTAATTGCTTAATTAAAGTGCATTAAGATAAAGTGCATGAATATTAAATGCATTAAAGGAAACATTAATCTATTCTTAGTGCTGCAAGGATTATCAAAAGGGCTCATCTTTATTTCTATCACACTATTGTGCTTAGGTACATCAATGCTTGAACAAAGATTTGTGCACACTCAGACTCCAGCTACGGGCACTTGGAAAATATTCTAACTTTAAAGAAAACAAACTACAAGAGCTTCACTATGCTATGAAAGAAAGTATCTTCAAATCGTGTGTCCAAGCACTATATTTATAGGTTGGCATGTGCTCTACGATATAAGATATTTAACATTGCATCTTGAGGTTCGATATTGGATACCTGATTACGATTCATCATACCCCCATGACTAAATCAAAACTTGTCCTCCAATGAACAAGAGGAGGAACGAGTTCCTTACAAAATATTGGGTAGGGATGGGATTATTGATTGACATGAAAAATTGACTTAGATGAAATAAAAAAATTCTAAGTTCCTAAGTGTATGAATTTATAATCTTTTACAAAATTGGATGTTGACGATAAGAGAAGTGAACACCCTAGACAAAACTAACATCTAACTCCTCTTGGCAGCTGAAGAGCGAGGGAGAAGATCCAATGGTCATGAATTCTCCTCGTCACTTGGTGCTGTTGCATCATCCTTGGTGAAGATAGTTCCACATCTAGTCCACAATTCCCATTGCAATCAGAACACAATCACAGATTAGTATCCAATGTGTAACATATAGCTTTGAAGTTCCTTGTCTTGTTGGTGGTTACACTTGGCTAAGTTGTAATTGTGGTAGATTAATTCCTTTACTAGTGTTAGTCGGAAGAATGAGAAATAGGGTGAAATGGATAAGTGATCTATTAAAGCCTAAAACATTCAAAATGAGATGAAATGCCTGAAGAGGGTTTAAAAATTCATAGCAATAAAAAGAGGATTTTATTAAAAAATCATTGTGAAGATGTGCATAATTGGATGTCATTGATGGGACATGCAAAAGGATTTGATTGTGAGGATGTCTAAGGATAAAGAACTTAACTAATCCAACCAAAAGATATGCTAGTGGATCCTCCCCAAAGTAGGTACATGCCTTTTATTGTCCTTACATAACTTCAAACTAAGGCGTTTGTGGGCCTAGTAAGTGATTAATGTTATGGAAAGTTAAGTACAAAAACCCAGAAGAAACTATCTAAAAATTTCGACACGTCAAACCAGAACATCAAACTAGAACATGAAACTGGTAGTGAGGTGAAACATGAAAAGCATAGATGGATGAGAATGAAAGTGGAATGGAGTTCTTGATTAAGGTTACATGAAGTTCCTTATAAATTTTTGTGATTAAATGATTTAATAAAATCCATATTTAGTCTAGACCAAAACCAACCACATTTAGTGACTTTGAATTTTCATTCTAGGACTAGTCCACCCCCTTGACACACAAGAGTGTTCCCATAGAACAACCACTATTCTTTATTAGAGAAGAAAAGAGAAGTAGGAAGTGAGGAAGTTTCTTAGTTAGAAGGGACCTTTAGGCTTGGGTAACATGTCTTTCTAGTCCCATAACTAGTGCTTGTAGCCAATTTATTTTTTCTAAAGGGTGTGCTTTGAATTCCCATTAGTTTTTTTTTATGATGAGAACCACACCATGCAAAGACTTATTCAACTTCCTGTTATTGGTTGACATGGAATGGTAAGAAATCCATGAAAACACACCTACACCCAAGTAAGTAAAAAGGAAAAAAAAGTACTGAATCTCCTTGAAGTTGCAACCTATTCAAACCTTTGAATCCTTTCCAAATCCAAAAACTACCAGAGTCACAAGTTCATTAACGTTTTATTAATGAAAATGAGACTGCACATTTCCAGAATAAGGAAAATCATAAAGTCTATAGATGGGTGGATGTTGTGGACTCATTGCCTATTTCATGGAAAAGAAACCATGTCTTAGGGATTNGGTGGATGTTGTGGACTCATTGCCTATTTCATGGAAAAGAAACCATGTCCTAGGGATTAATAACAAAATTTAAAGCTAGAATCTAGACACCAACAATTAAATAACTGAATAGTACATACCACCATCAAGCAACAGATTGCCACTGTGCTCGACACTTATTAACAAAAAGTTAGAAAATCATATCAGAATAAAAGAAAATATAAAAGAAAGTGTAAAATATTCAACAAATGGAAAATGTACTAACGATGGTGTAAAACAAAAATTAGGAAAGATTAATAACATGAAAACAAAAATGTGTAAAATAAAGAATGTGCAAAACAAAAAATTGTAAAAGTAACAAGATGTAAAACAAAAACGTGTAAAATAAAAAGATGAAAAACTAAGGAGTTGATTATATAGTTAGCATGGGTAGCCATCTCTTACATGACTAAGTTGAAAGGAAGAGATCTAAAATATTGAGCATGGTTGTTCATCTGATGAGGGATTTTTTGCATTAGTTGGCTGAGGCTTGTGAAAAGGTTTGATTTGTTTTATGTTGACTAGTTGTTCCTTATCTGGGATTTCAGGTTAGTAGATCATCATCACCCCAAAAGAAAAATTTTTAGTGGTTGAATCCATTGTTAAGGTTCCTCCATTTGAGTAGTTATTCCACCATCTTATTGGTAGAATTCACAAGAGTGGACATATTAATAAGCATCCCTGAATATTGTTGGCTAATAGTACCCTGTCATCAAGATCTTAATGGTTGTGCATCTCCCAGCATAGTGGCCTCCATAAGGACCTTCATGAGCATCTTAGAGAACACATAGTTGATTAGCATGAAGGACCTACCAACGAACTAGGCCATTGACACACACCCATAGAGGTGTTTTTTGATCTCCATGAATTGTTTTACTTGGTGAAGAAATTGTTGTTTCTTTTTATGGTCCAACCCTTGTGGCATCTCTTGGATGAAAAGATAGGTAAGAATTCAATCATACCATTTAAGCTTAGTGGGTAATTATTTAGTTATAGCCCCAGCAAAGAGGATTTTATCAGGAAATAGATAAAATAGTGGGCTCTCATCCTCTTTGTTGTCCCATCACAATCAAGACAAGTGGTCAATGATCACATTCTCAGTTTCCTTCCAATCTACCATCGTAAGATTGAATTTTTGTAAGATCACTAGCCACTGTATGACATGGGGGCTACTGCTAGCTTGTTCATTAGAAAATGAATTGCACTGTGGCCTATGTGCATAAACACTTTATATCCAAGAACATAATGCCTAAATTTCTATAGAGCAAACACCACTGCCATAAATTCTTTTTCTATGATGGTGTAGTTCAATTGTGCACCCACAATGCTTCAGCTAGTGCATTGGATGTAGTATAGATGTTTCTTGTCATCTAGCTACATAAGAATAGCTTCCAAGGCATAATTTGATGCATTTGTTGTCACATGAAATGGTTTGGACCAATTGGATGCTTGTAGAATTGTAGTTTCTACAAGTTTCTCCTTTAGTTTTTGGAATTCTTTTCACATTCAGTGGTCTAGAAAAATGGTGCATCTTTCTTTGTCAGCTCAACTAACATTTTCACAATTCTACAGAAATTCTTTATGAATCACCAGTAGTAGCCAATGTATCTAAGGAATGATTGAAGATATTTGATGGTTTCTAGTTGTGGGTTATTCCTTAGATGACCCTTATTTTTTAAGGTCTACCTCAATTCCTACTTGTGATATTCTATGCCCACTACAATGCCTTCTTGGACCATTAGATGACTCTTTTGCCAATTGAGTCGAAGGTTTGTTTGAATACATTTCTTTAAAGCTTGCTCAAGGTGGTTGATGGGACGCGATATCGCGACGTACACGATATTATGGTGCGCCACCGAGTCTATAAATAAGATGCGGCTCTCCCTTGTTTCTCATTCTAGGCCTAGACCGTAGCAAAACTCTGGCAATTTTACCTCTCTAAAGATAGAATATTTTCCATGTGCCTATAGTAGGAGCTCCAAAGTGAACAGATCTTTATTCTAGCAAATATCGTACCTGAACACAAGTTTGTGTATGGAAATAAAGATGAACTTCTTGGATAAACCTTGCAGTGCATGGAATAGGCTAAATAGGACTTTATTTATTGTTATTTATTATTAATGTTTAAATGCTTTATTAGTTCATTAAATCTCTCTCAATTCTTCTCTCCTAGTTAAGTGCATTCAGTATGACGGCTTTGAGCACGTGCGTTACACTTGGTAATCCCAACAACGAATCGCATTTGGTAAGCCCAAAGGTTACATTGGTT
>MNCI01036400.1:21969-33730 GCA_015680685.1 Gnetum montanum | reverse complement strand
GTTCAGGTACAAAGCTGCTCGAATAAAGAACCGTTCACTTGGGGGACTCCTATTGCAGGCACATGGAAAATATTCTATCTCTGGGGTGATCAATCCACCAGAGCTTTGCTAATTTATGCCTATTATGTTAAATGAGGGGAGTGCCACCTCTTATTTATAAATTTGGCGGTGGACCGTGATATTGTGTATGCGATATCGCAGGGGATGCGATATCGTGGCAGACGCAATTCGCGTCTCATCAGATGGAGTAAGTGGTTGCTGTGTTGACGGAGGAGGAAGATGTGTAGAAATAGGAGAAGGATAAGGATAAAAGGTGGTATCCCTCTTTGCTTGTAGAGAATGAGTTTGATAATAATCAAAATGATGGGAATGAGATTGGAAAGTAGAAACATGACTGGAAGAGTCACGTGAAGACAAGGGTTGTTAAACATAGTATCCATATGAATCAGGTTATCTATAAGGGTATTGCTAGCTTGGTGGTGCCAAAACCCATGATTATGGTTGCTACTACTATTGATATTGCTCATATGGTTGTGGTGGAGTTTCACTTGGGTAATACTATTATTGCTAGTGGAAGTGCCTAGAATAACCTTAAGGATAAGGCAATCTTCTAGGTGTTTACCTTTGTGCTAGTTATGGATTCAAAGCGTACATCCCAAATTCTTGTAAGTGTGAAAAAATAGGACAACATCCCTTAGGATGTTCATAATGGAAGATGTCACACCCACCATCATCATCTAATTTGGTTCCTAAAATACCATAAAATTTTAGGTCTTGATGTCTTGACTACAAATTTGGCTAAGTGTCAAAATGGTGGCACTTTGCCCAAATTTTTCTAAATGTTGAGTGTAGTTAGTTCCAACTACTAGTTTTGTAGTTTTTTTCTAATTGCTGAGTTACACATCCTATACGTAACATGGGGCAAGTGTAGCAACCAGAGTTAGAAATTTTTTTGAATTTTTCTGGTACCTCCGGACTTAGAAAATGTTCTGAATTTTTCTCATAGTCCCACCTACTGCACTATGACATGGCACCTAGTCTGCATTTTGGATTAACCCTAGCCCTATAAATACCTCTATGCCCCAATGTTTTAGGTGGGCTTCCATTTTTTACTGGTTGGTAATTGGCCCTTTCATTTGGCATTTGGCATTTTGGCATCTTGGTAATTATCTTTGTGGATGAATGAGATCCAAAGCACATCACATTGGTAGAGAGGCATAGCTACATCGCATGATACATTGTGATCCCATTATAGCCCTGCACCACATGGTACACCATGATCCCATTGTAGCCTTGCACTACATGATATAGTGTGACCTCGTTGTAGCCTTGCAATGCATGGTACACTATGGCCCCATTGCAACCTTGCACCATGTGGTACACTACAGTTCCATTGCAATGCTACAAAACACCACACAATACATTGTGAAGACCAACTTTGTAGGCATGGTTTGTCATAGCAAGTCGTACACTTCACAACCTGAGACCACCGAGACTGCAACTACGCTCCCATTTTGCTTGTTATACACTGTGCACATTCTAAAATCCTTTTGGAGTTAAATACACTCCCATTTGGTGTTGTGTTCCATTTCTCTCTCTTCCATTTTTAGGATTTTTTGCATTTTTTCACATGTTGTCACACTATACTATGCTTAAGCAGTAGTCTCCATGAGTTGACATTGCTGTGTTAGTCGAAACCCTTGACTACGCTCACCCCCATTCTATGGCTATGCTCTACACTTAGCACCATGAAATATTTCTTTGACACTGTACACCATTTTGTGTTGTTTGCATTTGCATTTTGACTAATCATACCACCCATTGGTTGCACCCACTGCCACGATTATAGTTGGTAAAGTCCTTGTTTGATTGACAAGATTGTCCAAGGTGCTCCACCTTCATTTCCAACAAGGCCCTTGCATGGGGATAGGGTCAAGGCTATGTGCTTGCAAACCCCTTGATGTTCTAGCCACTAATGCTTTTGGTTGTTATAGTTTTTGGCACTAGAGGGAGGACCTTGCCATTTCCTTTTGCATTTTCTGATTGTTGTCTCACATGCTCTCTCCACCACTAGTTGGTTTAGATTGGACCTCATCATTGGTTCTCCTAGAATCCCGTTAGACAAAAGCCAAAGCATATCTTTGTCACTTAACCAAAATTCTAGGCACTCGAGAGAGCATAGCTAGCTCTCAACATGAGAGTGTAGCTTGCTCCAGTGTAGCAAGAATAGCACCAAAGTTAGCCATTTTTAGTAGCTTTCAGAGTTAGCATTGTTTCTACATTTTCATACTTAACATTTTTCTACATTTTCATACTTAGCCAAATTTCCATAGTTTCATACTTAGCCAATTTTCTACAATTTTACACTTAGTTAATTTTTTATAGTTTCCATACTTAGCCATTTTTGCATTTTTACACATAGCTATTTTTCTACATTTTTCTACTACCAACTCACTTAGTCATTTTTTTGCTACTAGTAGAGTTACTCATTTTTTTGCAAATAGCAACTCTCAAAACTTGATCTATGAACATGAATCTAGATCAACCTTCCATGTTGATGTTTAATACATTTGACACCATGATCCACCCAAAATGTGCCATGCTAAGCCATGAAGAATACAATTTTGTTTATGCCAAAATCCAAGTAGGATTACCAATTGATTGCCTTAACTTGGAGGCAAAACAGGACTACGAACAAGTCCACTAGGACAGACGGGTGTACAATCCCTACTTATTTGACATAATTCCACTCATGAAGTTCTACAACCATGTGTTGTCCCAACTCATTTGTGCAAACAAGCATGATCCAAGAACAACCTATGAGGAATCCTCACAAGAGGAAGAAGATGAGTTTGAGGCCTACTCTGAATGTGAGAGCCCCCTCTACACTATCTTCCAATAATTGCTCACTAGTATGGCTCCTCCTTGGTTTGGTCTACTCATCCTCTCTGAGATGGTAACTATGCCAATTCAGCCTTCCTTGGAAGCGACCGCTACATTTGCCCAACCCTATGCTCATGCAGGGGCTACCTTCTAGCCCTAAACAATTTAGGCATCCCACGTCCCACTTGTCTCATCGATGTCAATGAAGTTTTTCCAACCCACTCATGTGTGGTCCATCTCATTCACTATGCCCATCACTCAGCCAATGCATTAACTAAACCTATCCACTATGATGTTAAACTAGCAATGACTATCTGCTACAACATTAAACTTGCAAACTTTGCAACCAATAATTTGATCCTATGCTATGCAACAAACACAAGCTCAGCCAATACAACTAGCTGTTACATCCCCAAGCTTAGATAAGGCATTTTGGCTATTTTAAAGTTTGATGAAGGAGATCAACTAACTCAAAGCTATCTCCTCTAAAATTATCAAGGCGGTGGACTTCTATCAGGATGATCCCATAAGTCCTACAGTCTCACCCCTGTCTCTCCTAAATGGGGTCGAGTTGCCTTAGCTTACCAAGTGCAATGGTAAAGGGGATCCCAATGCATACTTGGTTACATTTCGATTGGAGTGCCTGGCCACACACCATCATGTGCATGTTCCTCATGTCACTCACTGGTAAGGCCTTAGACCAGTATTGTGCACTACCCAAGGCCTTAATATTTTTTTATAGGATCTCATAAGCCACTTTGTGACATGCTTTAGGTACAACCAAAGCCTGAAGCAACCCTCAACTAGCTCATGTAGATCAAGTAGGGGCTGTTAAAACCTATGCCAAAATTCCTCCAATGTTGGAGTGCTACATTAAGTGAAATGCATGAACCCCTAGGAGAGAAACACCTATTGACCATCTTTAAGGATACAATGAACGACTTTATCAAGTTCAAACAATATTACTTGGCCTTGAAGTCTCTCAGCCAAGCCTTTGACCAAATGATAGGCATAGAGGAGGCAACCCAAGTCAATAATGACCCAACCTATGTGGCCTATAGAAATCAACATGTGTGTAAGAAAAATTTAATAATGGAAATAATGGACATAAGCACAAAAGAAACCAACTGGGGCTCAACGGCTAAGCAGCCCAGAGCCCCAACTCACAAAGCTACCAACTCTAGTGCCAACTCACCTACATCGGCAAGGGCCACCCCAAGGCCCACCTTTGAGCATAAGGATCACTCAAAATATACACCGCTACCAATGAAACCCTCTAAATTTCTAGAGAAACTCTTGAAAGCTAAGTGAATCCAAGACAAACACGTATCAAAGATTGCCCACTAGAAAGATGATAAGTACTGTGAACTATTGAGGAACCACACCTAGGAAGTACCAAATAAGCCCTTGGTCCCAAAAGACTTCTGACTGGACCAATTTTGTCACTACCACTAGTTGTATGATCATAGTATAGACAATTGTTGTGCTTTACAGGATGACCTACAAAGAATGATAGAATGGGGCCAATTGGTGCTCAACACAGTGAGCCAATCCAATGCAAATGACACCCCTTACGTCATAAACTCCATTAACATAGGTGGTAAGTCTAAACTTGTGCAACAACCTTTTATGATCCGCATGCCTCCTAGCAAGGCAAGAATCCCTTTGGCCTCCACAACCAAGAGGCCCCCCTTTGTTATCAAAGTGTCATCTCAAGCACCCACAACACTCTTTGTGGTCAAGGTTCCACAACAATCATTTTCTAAGATGTTAAATTGAAAACCAAAAAAATTGCCTGCTAAGACATTAAACTAGCATGATGTAGCAACAACAACCACTAAGCAACCTTTCATCATCAAGGTGCCACAACAATTTGACCCCAAAACAACTCCTAAACCACTTTTTATTATAAGGGTGCCACAACATGATGGATCCTCACCTATCCAAAGCCCAACAATGGTCAATGTCTTGGTCTCTCCTCCTTCAAGGGTTGATCCCATTAGCAACCTGAGTAGGCCTACCAAATGGCAATGCAAGATGATGAATGAGCACCTTACAATCCCCATGGCTGAAGCAAAGGCCATAACCAACAAGTGACAACTTAACAATAGGGCCTCTGCCCCCAAGCAGACCAAACATACTAAGCCCAAGTCCCTTTCATGAGAGATCTGTCTCTCAAGCCACATGGAGGAAGTCAAGGCCAACACAATGACTGACAATAAGGACTTTGCAACTACACTAGCTTAGGTGAAATAAACGCTCAAGAATAAGGACAACATTGAGCTTGTATTACGTAGTCATGACATCATCTACTCATTGCTAAGCATTGGCTTGAATGTTGGCCTTCATTCCTATTATGGAGGACATCCCTGTAGGTGAGAACACCATCCATGCAATGATGTTACCCCCTAAACCACAAGAATCAAGTTTAGCATCCCTAGCATTTTGCAATAATGTTGTCAAGGTTAATCCCAAATGAGGGTAGGTTAGTATAGCTCCATTGTCCATTAGTATACGTGTTGGACAGTGCACCATTCGTAGAGTGTATGTTAATGATGGTGCAACAACAAACGTAGTCCTATACTCCATCATTGATAAGTTAGGGCTAGCAGATGAAATCAGGCTGACCAAAATCATGTGTGTAAAATCCTTCAATGGATCACATGTCACCATTAGGGGCATAATCAACTTAGCCTTTGTGGCAGGAGAGCAATTACCCCCAGCATAGATTTTACTATCATACAGGAGATGCCAAGCTTCAACCTAATCTTAGACAAGCCTTGGCTAGCTCAACTATGGGTTGTCTCCTCTTCCATCCATCAAGAAGTTGACCTTCCATACAAAGGTTTTCAAGTTATCATCCACAGTGATAATTCCTATTCTTCAGCTATCCACAACATAGACATGGAGCAAGTGTGGGAGGTGGAGTTTCTTGGTGATGCACCTATGGTAACCAATGCAATGCCTAAGGCTAACACACCTGAATGAGTGGTTGAAGATGATAGCCTCCTAGAGGATTCTAAGCCTTGCATGCCCCCTAATCCATGCCTCATTAGGAAGAAACTATGTGACTAAGAATTTCCATTGGCCAAAAATGTGCTAAGCACCTACTTACCCCTTGCCTCCACAAGCCATGCATTTTTGGTTTTTACTTGTGTTACATTTGTTCATGCATTTACATTTCACCTACTTGCTTAGTTTACACACTGCTTCGCTTTTCTTATGCATCTATTCACTTACCTTGCACATTGCATCTGAATAATATCAAAAACACATAAAAATAAAAAAACATAAAATTATAAAAACACATTGCCCGAAAAGGCCTTAAACTAACCCATGGCCTAGAATGGCCTAAAGTATCACTTTTTACATTGCTTTCCTTTCATTTTTGCATTTTAACTTTGTTTATGATAGGTGTCGCTTGATGTTGTTTTTCTAGTTGATTTTTGTAGGATCTTGTAGGCACACAACATGACTACACATGCAACATTTCACCTCACACAAGCAAGGTAAGAACTCATTTTCCATGATGCAAAAAATTTCCATAGACAATCCACTATGAATATAAACTGGTGCAGTAGTCCACTATGACTATAAATTGGCACAAATTATCCTCGGTTCATGATGTTAAACTAGCACAAAAACTCATCTGCTATGATGTTAAACTAGCACAGAACAGTTTGCTAGGATTATAAACTAGCACTCCATAATCTGCCAAGATCTTAAACTGGGTTTGCATACTCATATCACTATCACCTCCCATAATTTTGCTAATCTTTTGAAGCACCTAGCATCAGTGTGACCTTTGGGGCACTCGCAGCATCATTGCCCTTGCACTTTCACTGGATTCTTGAGCACTTGCAACTAGCACAACATTAAATGCATTTGTAGCATCTTCATATTGAACACTTTTAGCATCTTCACATCTATCATTTGCACTTGCATCTCATGTTTTGTGGTTTTCTTATCTTCTTAGAGTTATGTTTACAAGATGAAGCCCTCGAGGTGGTCATGCAAAGATGCATCTTATCATAGCAGTAAGTCACGACATCACTGTGATGTGCATGATTTGACTAGTTGACCCACTCAAGAGTGCACATCCCCCTCATCTCATTATACTCTATGCACACCCACTCATTCATCCCAATAGCATCTCATCCCTTGCATACTCATGATTATACATCCCTCTAATGCATATGCACTGTGATGCATATGTCATTCTCTTCACATCAATCGATTCATGGCAAGCATAATGCAACTCATCCTGTGGGGAGCCTCTGTTGGCTGGTCAAGGCCCAAGAAAATGTAATGCAACTCATCTTGGAGAGGAAACACCTATCCTATAGACAACAAAGTCCATCTACTCGATGGCCAACATCTTGCAGCTAGCATTTAGTAGTAACTTGAACCCAATGAGGGTTCACCTTGCAGTAAAGCAAAAAAGAACAAAAAAGAGCAAAAAATGAAAAAATGAAAAAACAAAAACAAAATAGAAGAATAGGAAAAAGCAGATCCCCAAGCAAATTGACAATGCTATATCTTTGCAACCAACCCAACCTTGGATTAACTTTGACTCTCTCATGAGCACTCTGACGGTGCCTGCTACTCCCTCTTCAGTGATTATGGTCATGATTATGATCTTGTTTCTTATTCACATCCCTACCCTGACTCTCCTCCTTGGATCCTCCTTTGTCATTAGATCAATTCTTTACTAGAACCAGGATTGTGAATCATTGATTGTTGGTTTTTGTTTTGACCCCCTTCACCAAAGTCAAAGAGAGGAATTTCTATGAATGAAAAACCCCCAAAGAAGGGTTCTTCACCATCTTTTTAGTATGGCAGGAATAGGGAATCAATGAATGATTTTTCCTTCACATATTCATAACACTATTCTAGCTATCAATCCCTAAGATGTTGTGCCTCAATGGGATGATAATCCTTGGCATCACTATCTTGTATGATGTACTCAATAGGAAGTCCTTATAGGCCCAAATGCACAAGAGTTTTTTGGATCATCACAAGAATGAATCGATTGGGAAGCAACATGATTGTGCCCTCCATGTCATGCCATCATAAATATTCATCTTGATGTAGGATGAATGTGAAATTAGGTACATACTTGTCAGGATGAGCATACACCACTTTGTATTGTTAAGACACCTGTTGATGAACCCCATTCGATTTGGGAAAAGAATCACTTTTGTGAGAAGAAGACATTTTATGTTAGAAAATAAAAATGTAGTGTGCTTTTAGAAATTATTGTAGTTATTTTAAAGTATGATATGGCTCTAAGGTTCATTCCAATGATTTTGAATACTTTTCACTAAATCCTAGATAGTGCACATAACAATTAAAAGGTCCCCAACAACGATGCCAATGATGAGCGGTGAGGTACCACTATGCACAACCATACAAATCACAAGTGTTCATTGGTAATCCAGTTAAATTTTGCAGACCTTAAGTTCTCAAGTACACTGGTTCAAGGAAGTGAAATCTAATTGGGATAATCATTGTCTTCTTAGTTCCACTCTTGAGGTACAAGTATATGGTTAAGTGCAACTAAGGTATATGATTTTTATCATTTATATTTTATAAGTTTAACTACCTAGATCAAGAATAAAAGGTAGAGTAATTTAATATCTAAGTAATCTACTACCTAGCTAGCCTAACACAAGTACCTGTTCCCACTCTCTAGACAAATCTTGAACATGTATAGTGCTACTGGGTTACCCAACGTTAAGCATTTTTGAGTTACTAAGAGCTACACGTATGCTCGAAGTGGTCATGCTCGTGTCCATTCACAACTAAAAATTAATTGCTTAATTAAATTGCATTAAGGTAAAGTGCATGAATATTAAATGCATTAAAGAAAACATTAATCTATTCTTAGTGTTGCAAGGATTATCAAAAGGGCTCTTCTTTATTTCCGTCACACTACTATGCTTAGGTACATTAGTGTTTGAACAAAGATCTATCCACACTTAGACTCTTGTTGTAGGCACTCAAAAGATATTCTATCTTTGGAGAAAACAAATTGCAGGAGCTTCACTATGCTATGAAAAAAACTACCTCCAAATTATGTGCCCGAGTGCTATATTTATAGGCTAGCATGTACCTTGTAATAGTAGATATTCAACATTGCATCTTGGGGTCCGATATTAAGTATCCAATATCAAGACTCCAATAGCAGATATCCAATATTGGTGCATGTCAAAATATTATTCATCGACATATAATGTTGAATGTTACATATATTTGATGTTTGGTATATCATCTTCTTATGCATAATTTCTAATATAACGTATATTTGACATTTGCCATGACATCTAGGGATTGGATGTCACAAGAAGAAGGGTGTTTTGTAGAAATCAGTGTTATTTCTAAGATTTGGTTATTAACAAAATTTTCTAAGTTTAACCAAAATGTCATGTCAAAATACTAATTTCATATCATTTCTTCTATGACTTTCATACTTGTTCTAAACAAATACTCCCATTTTCTATTTTTATTTTAAACCTATTTGTAGAGAAAATCGAGGCTTTGTTAACAACCTTGTGAAGTCACAATTATTATTAAAAGACATCTATAGCCATGACATCATCCTTTAGTTTAGACTTCTTTAAACTTCAAAGGCTCATTAATCTAAGGAGAAATCAATGATTTTCCAAAGGATTAAATTAAAGGGACTACAAGATGGCTGACACTAAGTAAGAGCTAGGCTTTTTACTCATGTTAGACATGTTTAAACTCATGGTAGAATATGAAAGGATGAATGATCTTCCTTCTTTCCTTTCTAATCTAAATCATCCAATTGACCTAAATCATGAAGAAGCTAAGGAGATCACAAAATTTATCATGGAACAAAAGAAAAATACAAGAAAGAATACATTTGTAAATTGAAAAGGCTAGGATGAAAGCTATCCTAGTTCAAGCTCTTAATCCTCACATCATTGTTAGAGGAAAAAGAGGAAGTGTAGCCTCAAAATTAGACATTCATCTGACTAATGAAGATGAAGAATTACCAATTGAATGGCTTACCAAGACTATTCCTCTTGCATATCATACATATAACATCAATATTACAACTACTCAAATCTCTTCACTTAGATGCATTCCTCTTAGCATGGGACTATCTAGCCTTAATCTTTAGGTTAGCTACATTTCTTCACCTTATCATTTGTTTTCTCCAAATAATGTCAGTAACACATATTCTTTTTTGAATCCCCTAACCTATTTCTTGGATCTATGCATTCCATCCTTTAATCTTAGTCCACCATACCTTCATTTCCTTCTATTCCATTGCCTAATGTTATCACCTCATCTATGTCTAGCATTTCCTGATCTGATCATGCATAGTCTTTTTCCATATATCCACCTAATTTTGTTTCATTGGGCATACCACATTTAGACATGTTTTGTATTGCATCCTCTTTTAACATTCTCACCTATTACTATAGCTGATCTTACCCCTTAATTCCCTAAAACAAATCCTAACCTATTAGCACTAATTAATGATGTTATCTTCATCTTCAAAGCACTGAAAATAAAGTAGCTAAGACATTGGTTATGTAATGAGGCTTTCCTATTAGTTTGGAATGGATTCTAAGTGATCTTGTGAGCTTGATCATTCTCATGCTAGTTTTGCCTAAAGGGGGTTTACTACCATCCTTTACAAAATATAATGATGAAATGGGAGATCCTATGAATTATGTAGTCATGTTGAAAACTGAATGCATGCTTCTTAATCCCTATCCTTATATCATGCTACTATGTTTCTCCAATTCTCTTTCTGGAAGAACATTGAATTGTTATAGATCCTTACCACATGGTTTTATCACCTATTTGGAGTAAATTTTAGTGGCTTTTATTTAACTCTTAAGTTTATTGTTTCTCAAAGAAGAAACATCATGTCCTTCATAGCTATTAAGCAAGCTTCAAATGAACCATTANTTTCTCAAAGAAGAAACATCATGTCCTTCATAGCTATTAAGCAAGCTTCAAATGAACCATTGATAAATTCATTTCTTAATGAATAGTAGTATCAACTAAATTATCCTACCATTTATATGAATGTCACTTGTAAGACTTCTTTGAAGTTGTAGTAGTTGACTATATTCAGAAAAGAATGGCTTATCCTAAGTCTCATTCCTTGAATGATGCTTTTCTAGCTACCAAATGCATTGAAGAAGCTATCATTCAATGTGGTAACTAGAAATTTATATCAATTTGTAATAAAGCCAACAAGGTTGTAAAATAAGAGAGAGACAACTAGCATGCCAAGGTGTTTCTTCCTTTTCTAAGGGATAAAGCAATTTTCTCTTATGTGCTTCTTCTTCAACTTAGCAAAATAAGCCTTAAAGAAATAGAGATTAGTATACCACAATACTCATAAGGTTCTTTTTTCTTCTTAAAAAGCTATTTAGGGATACACACCTTAACAAGAAATAAGTTTCTAATTAGGTGAGAAAATGTTATTTTCATATTCATCTCATAGCAATGGATCCTTCTCAAAGACAAGATGGTAACCCTAAGATACCTAAGTGGTGTGATTACTAAAAGTATTATTATTATGAGATTGCTGGTCATGACATAAAAAACTATATAAATTTAAAGGATGACGTCCAACATCTTATAAATAAGGTAAAAATAGTAGTGGAAAACAAACCATCCACTATGAATTAGGATAATCAATGGCTATAAGTCTTTTAGAATCTTCTAGAAATTGGAAATACAATTTGAGCTTTTAAGCTAGAACACAAAACCTGTAATTCTCCATCTAGGTAGCCATATGTCATTGGTTGGTCAAACTACAAGGGTCACCAATAGTTTGTATCACAGTTTCAAAAGAATTTTGTAATTTTTTGATTAAATTATACCA
>MNCI01036400.1:6390-21676 GCA_015680685.1 Gnetum montanum | reverse complement strand
ATGTAGAATCTAATTGCATGTATGAGTGATCATGTATTATATTAAGTATTTAGGTTATTTTAAATTTAGGAACATAATTTATGTTTCATATATGATGTAAGTGTTTTCTTTTGTATGCTATGGAACCTATGAATATGTTATTAAGCTTGCTTTATTCACTCATACAAACAATCACCTATTATACATACAAAATAGTGAGCAAAGGATGAGACAGCTAATGTGTTGCCTTGATATAAAGACCAAGATGAAGTATCTATAAGGATACTAAAAAAGAATGATCCCATGATTCATATTAGTGTGAATGATCAAGCTAGATGTAAGTTCTTTTTCATAGCATTGTAAAGAACTTGAGTTATTTACTTAAGAAGTAACTGAACCAAGGTTTGTATAGTATTAGAAAGAGATATATATATACTTACTTGTAGTTGAGACTCTCTATCATAGCATGTATTTCGTGGTACATAGCAAGTAATTGATCTAAAGCCTAGTAACATTAAGGTTAAAAAAAATAGTTTGATCACATCTATGCACTTTATTCACAGTTAATAAGTGATGCTACCTTTAAGTGGTGATATGATCATATATATCTTACATTCCATGTAATAAATGAGACTTCAAGTATAGCTCTTAGAGGAATTAAATATACTTGGACCAATTTGGTTTTTTTTTAAAAAAATGTCTTTGGAGCATCTTCAAGCTACTCTAGATTTTATGTATCTATGTTATCCCTAATTAGATACTAATATAGAGCTTCCAAACATAAAAAGAGAATTCCATTAGTCACACTATGGATTTCCTTTTATAAAAGAAATTAGTTACTAGATAAACACAATGTAGTTAGATCCTTTATGGCATAACCTATCATGGGCAAGTGAGAGAATATTAAATTTAGTACATTAATACATTTGGCACTTAACCATGTTATATCAGATGTGAGTGGCTATCATTACCAACATGAGTCATTACCGTTACAATAGTAATGGACCACTCTACCACTTATACCACTCTACTACTCATCTCACTCTGTAAAGTCCATGAGATTGATGTTCTATGCCTTCTATTGCTAATGGTTGATCTACACCTTCATGGTGAAAATTGTACCCCACTTCTATGGTGGAGATCACATTTTGAAGCTTATTTTTGACCTTTTTATAGCCATTTCAAATCTACCTTACTATAACCTACCCTTAGCTCCAATTCTTGTTGGATTCCACAAGTGCTCCTACTATTTATGTTTTGGCCTCTATTGTTGTTGCCACCATTATTGCTAGTTATTGTCATTGATGTGCTTCCATCTTTGCTATGGCCCTACAAACCCTTCCATTACATAACATCTACCTTTATTAATATTGATTCTATTGAAGCTAACTCTCATAACCAAAAGATGTATTTAACTTAGATTGGAAACTTGGATGTTTTTGAATGAAAGGAAATTGAAATTTTCATAATATAAATTTTTGTTAAAGCTTTCATGTTTAAAAAATGCTAATTTTTTGTTGTACTTGTCATAAAAATCAATTTAATGCATAATTCATGTAGCAAGAAATATAGTAATGCATAATACAATGTAGTAAGTAATCAATTAAGATGGAATAAAGTTAGTTTAATTTAAATATGGTATCATATCAAACTCTTCACCTTTGGTGTTATATGACATGTCACCATGGCTCTACAGCTTCACTTGGTAGTAGTCCATTTGTCTACTTTATTCACATTGTGAGAAATATTAAATTTCTTCAAAATTTTTCCTTATTTGATTATTTTGTCAGAGAGGCCAACTACTAATCATAGATTAGTAACACTAAATAATATTTCATTCATAATGCTCAAAGCAAAGCTTATTGGTAATGCTAAATAATATTTAGTCCATAATGTAAGAGGGAGAGCTTACTAAATAATATTTCATCCATAGCATTCCAAGGAGAGCCTATCTATAACACTCTAAGAATAGCCTATCTATAATGCTAAATAATATTGCATCCATAATACTAGCATATTGACCGCAAGTAATCTATGACTTCTATGTTTATGTCTTCTTATTGCAATTAAATTAGTTAATTCAATGCATAAGGAATAAAATTTGGAAGAGCATGAGAATATATATGGAAACAACATTTCCATGAAAATTCAAAATATTTTATAGCACAGAATTTAGTACCAAACTTGAAATTAGTTATCCTTTTCACCATGACCAAAATTTTTATAGAATACATAGAATTTATTAAAATGGAAACTTGGATAATTTTTAATATAATAGATGAAATAAACTTCATTTATGCATGTTTGTCTCAGCCAAATTATAAGTATATATATTTTAAATATATAACTAAGCTAATTTAGTAGTGCAATTTAATGCCAACCCAAAATAATGAAAACAGATTTAAAACAAAATCCAAAATCCCTTACTTGGAGGAGTCGAAGTGTCTCCCTGGTCAATCCTCAGTTTCATGTACAAAGTCTATGCCCTTTGGGACATCATTCTATTCTGTGTTACTAAAGATAAATGCAGTAATTCAATGACAATAGCCATGAAGATGATCCTACAAAATAAGTGAAAGGTTACTTAAATGACACAATCCTTTACAATCGCTTAAATCATCATTATATAAATGCCTTATTTCATAGGCATGGCCTAATGTATTATAAGGATTACAATTACTTATGAATTATAAGGATTAAAATTTCTTAAATCATCTTGCAACAAGAAATTGCAAAAAAAAAGATTTCCTTTTTTCTTTTAAATACTATTGAAGACATAGGCTTGGCTTGTAAGGGAATTGGATGTGCAATGTTAAATTGTTAGTGTAAATACTATAATCATAATTAAGTAAAGAGTTATCATAGGTGATGTGTAAAATGTAATCATAGCAAAAGAATAAAGCCCAACTAGAATTAGTTAGTTGGTGAAACAACAAAATGTGAAACTTAAGAATGCAATGGTGTAGGAAGAAATCAATGGAGAATAACATGCAAACAAGAACAAAAAATACAAAAGGGACACCAAGATTTAACATGGTTTGGCAATATGCCTTTATTGTAGTAGAAGAAAAATAGGAGAGATTATAGTAAGCTCTGCAATATAACGGCTGCAGCATTTCATTGGTAGATCACCAAAATTCCACCAATAATTCCTCCAAAAACAAAACCTCACAACACTTTTTAATCACACACACTGATACAAAAGGTCCTTACAAAGGAACTCATATATAGGGCTAGGGAGGATTAAAAATGGGAAACCCCCAAAAATAGTGAGCCTCATTAAATTGAATTCGATAATTTTACAACATGTCAATCATGAAAAATACCAAAATTAGTAAGGAAGAATTTGGAATAAACATAATGTTGTCAAAAGGACACATGAATAATTTTGGGTCATTTTCCAACAATCTCCACCTTTAGCCAAAATTCCTTTCTATAGCAAATCCTCGACTATTCAACTATTTTGACAAGAGTTGCAAAAAGTCCAAACACCATCTAAACTTCTCTAACTGAAGTGGCTTTGTTAGCATGTCTATTGGATTTTCCAAAGTAGAAATATTTTGAAAAATAACACGCCCTTCATGAATTAGCTGCTACAGAAAATGATGCTTTACTAGGATGTGTTTGGACCTTTCATGGAATGTTGAATTGTGTGCCAAGAAAATAATGCTCTGACTATCACTTAACAATGATATCTTTCCTTGATGTTGTCATAATCTTTCCATGAGATTCTTCAATGAAATTTTTTCCCTACATGCTAATGAAGTAGCAATGTATTTTTCTTCCATTGTTGATAGGGCCAACACCAATTGTAGCTTTAACTTCCATGAAATAGGTCCTTTAACTATGGTGAACACATGACCTGATTTAGACTTCCTTTTATCCAAATCACCAGCAAAATTTGAATCACAATAACCTATGACAATCTTCCTTTTGCATGTATCTACTAACAAGACCTACCACATCTGTAATATCTGGTCTTGTTTCCACTATGGCATACATCAAACTACCAATAGAATTGAAGTGAGGACCTCAAGACATATCTACCTTATCCTTTTTACTCTTTGGGCATTACTGAGAAGATAATCTAAAATGCATACCAGCAGGAGTAGTAATTGGTTTAGCACATTGCATTCTGAACCTCTTAAGAACTTTCTTAATGTATTGCTCTTGAGATAGCCACAATTTCTTCTCTTTTCTATCTTGAGTGATATCCATGCCAAGAATATATTTGGCTTCTCCTAAATCCCTCATATCAAATTCTGAAGATAAAAACTCTTTCAACTTCTTAATTTTGGCCTTATTCTTTTCTAAAATAATCATATTGTCCACATACAAGATGAAATTCACAACAATACCATCTGTACACTCATAATTGTACATACAAGGGGTTGCAGGATTTTTCTGGAAACCAATCTTACACATGAAAGAATTAAACCTCTTGTACCATTGTCTAGGACTTTGCTTCAAATCGTAGAGGGACTTCTTGAGCTTGCACACTAGATCTTCATTCCCTTGAACCACAAATCCCTCTAGTTACTTCATGTGGATTTCTTCTTCAAGATCTCCATGTAAAGAGGTTGTTTGAACATCCATTTGGTGTAACTCAAGATCTTCCATAGGAGCAACTTATGGAAACACATCAAAGAAATCTATTTCAAACTTTTGAAGATAACCCTTGGCAACCAGCCTTGCTTTAAAGTGATCAACCTATCCAATCATGACATGCTTCACTTGATATAACCATATGCAATCTATAGCTTTCCTTCCTTTAGGAAGCTTAACCAACTCCCAAGTTTGATTTTTCAAAAGACAATGGATTTCTTTCTCCATGGCGACTTGCCACTTCTTGCATTGAGCACTCTTCAATGCCTCTTGATAAGAAATTGGCTCATCTACTTCTACAATCAATCATAGAAATGCATACTTATCATCATACCTAACTACCAGCATACCCTTATTAGCTCTTGGNAATGCATACTTATCATCATACCTAACTACCAGCATACCCTTATTAGGTCTTGAAGATCTTTTGGACTCAACATGAGGTTGTGAATACTCTACCTCAATTTGTGTACCACCAAGCTCCCATTATTGTGATACCTCTTCATTCACCTTCTCATCATCATTTCTAGAAGTCTCCATTTTGACTTGAGCATCTTCTCTCCATTGGCTTGATTCACTGTTATCCTTGAAGATGACCTTCCTTCAAGTAGGATCCCAAAGCCTATATCCTTTGGTATTTTCTGCATATCTAAGAAAGACACATGCTTGGATTTTGGATCAAGCTTGCTTCTCTAAATGTCTAGAACATGAGCATATGCTTAACAACCAAAGATTATAAGATGTCCATATTTTCCTAGTATTCCAATCCACACCTCCTTTGGAGTCTTATGATTAATAGCAAGAGATAGCATTTGATTCACCAAGTAACATGCAGTGTTAACTACCTCCATCCAAAAGACTTTATTCATTTCCAAAAAAAATCATCATGCTTCTAGGACATTCCAAGAGTGTATGGTCCATTCCTTTGACAACTCCATTTTGTTAAGGAGTACCTAAAACTGTAAGATATCTTCTAATATCTTTAGATTTGCAAAATGACTGAAACTCTTTAGAGATGTATTCACAACCACAATTTGTTCAAAGAAATTTAACCTTCTTTCCAACACTTATCTCTACAAGGGCCTTAAATTTCCTAAACTTTTGAAAAAACATCTGATTTAGCTTTAAGAGGGAAAAAATCATACCTTTCTTGATTTATCATCAATGAAGTTGATGAAGTATCATGCACCTCCAAAAGATGATTGAGGACAAGGACTCTAAACATCACTATGCACGAAATCCAACACATCTCTACTTCTCATAGTGCTACAATAAAAATTCACTCTACATTGTTTACCATGCACACAATGTTCACAAAATTCATACTCAGTTTTCTGCAAACATAGAAGAAGTTCATTCTTTAACAACTTTTTTAATCCAGCCTCGATGACATGATCCAAACATCTATGTCATAATATTGATGTAGCAATGACATGTCCATTAGCTACATCTACATCTTTGAAAACTGTATGTCCTAGAAACTTGTGGAGGTTTCCTTCCTTCTTGGCCTTCAAAACTACTAGGCATCCTCTACTAACTTTGAGCAAGTCACTATCTCCAATGAACTTGCAACCCAATCCATCCAAAGCTTCAAAAGAGGTGAGATTTCTTATCATTCTTAGTACATGTTTCACATCTGTGAGAGTCCTAATAGTGCCATCATGACACTTGATTCAAACCATGGTAACACCGAGAATTCTTGCTTCATCATAGGTTCCCATTAGGAGCAATCTGCCAGCAACTTCTTGGTATGTATAAAACCAAGATTTGTGAGGAGTAATATGTTATGATTCTCCTAAATTGAGAATCCACTCACCTTTTTCAATTGATTTTGTGATTGCAAGACCATCTTCTAATTTGTCAATGTTAATAATATTGGCCTCCTCTTTGTTCGGAGTAGATGCCTCCTCAATTTTTTGCTTGGTTTCTTTCTTTTCCTTTATTTTTTTGCATTCCTTCATGAAATGCCCCTTTTTGTGAAAATAATGGCATTCCAGATTTTTCTTGTTGCCCTTTCCAAATCTAGGCTTTGATCTGAAAGGACATTTCTCACACCCTCTACCCATGGTACAACCACAAGCCATCAAACCTTTAGCAATCTATTTATAGACTTTCTTTTGGTAAGAGAGTTGTAGTCACTGTTTCCTATTTTATGGTATCATTACCATAGAGTAGCATCATAGCAAGAGGTTTATAAGAAATTAGATGTGACTTAAGAAGGATAAGAACCTGATCCTCCTCTTCTATTTCAACCTTGATGCTTGACAAATAACAAATGAGATCATTCAAGGCATTTAAATGGTCTACAATAAATGTACCTTCCTTCATCTTGAAGTCATAGAGCTTTATCTTCAAATATAGCTTATCTATCAAGGACTTTTTCATGTACAAGCTCTCCATCTTAGTCCATAACCTAGCAACACAATCCTCCTTTGCCACATTGAATAAAACTTGATCTGCAAGGCTTACTCTTATGGTACTTTGAGCCCTTAGATCCAAATCTTCCTAGTCTTTGTCAGACATATTGGTAGGCTTCTTAGCCTTACCCAACAATGCCTTATGCAAGCCCTGTTGATTGAGTAGATCTTTGACCTTAATTTTCCATAAGCCAAAGTTATTCTTGCCATTGCATTTCTCCACCTCAAGCTTTGCATTCAAAACCCTTGCGGCCATTCTGGTAGTGTTTCACGTAACTATTACTTTGATACCAATTGATGCATGGAATGGAATCGTAGCAGACGAAGAAAGCCTTACCAAAATCAATGAGTTGGTGAAATGACCCAATGCAAAACTTAAGAACACGATGGTGCAGGAACAAATCAACAAAGAATAACATGCAAACAAGAACAAACAACACAAAAGGGACACCAAGATTTAACATGGTTCAACAACGTGCCTACTCCATAAGAATGAGGATTTGCCTTTCTTGTAGCAGAAGAGGAATGGGAGAGATTATAGCAAGCTCCAAAATACAGAGGCTGTAGCATTTCACCGACAAATCACCAAACTTCCACCAACAATTCCTTCAACAACAAAAGTTCACAACACTTTGTAATCACACACATTTATACAAAAGGTCTTTCCAAAGGCACTCATATATAGGGCTAGGGATAGGATTAAACATGGAAAGCCCTAAAAAGTAGTGAGCCTTATTAAATTGAATTTGATAAATTTACAACATGCCAATCATGGAAAATACCAAAATTAGTGAAGAAGAATCAGGAATAAACAATGTTGGCAAAAAGACACAAGAATAGTTTTTGATCATTTCCCAACAATAGGAAGGGTCAATACCATCAACATTGAAAGGCTCAATGATCATTACCTGAAATAGGATATAGTAATAATTTTGGCTAGATATCAAATAATTTAATTACTCAAGTGATTCTACCTTCAAGTCTAGTTGCAGATACTTGAAGAGGTTATGCTTTAGCTCCTCCATTTACTCAAACTCCAAGAGGTTAGGCTTTTGCTTCTCTTCTGACCTTCTCAAGATCCTTATTTGATAAACCTAGGTACATCCATCCCACTCAGACTTCAAGTGATTAGACTTTTGCTCATCTACCGACCCTCTCAAAATTCCAAGCTTAACAGAAAGAACATGGAAGCTTAGTGTGATGATCCTTTGTGTTTCTAGCTGAAGTGAGATTGAGCAGGCATAGCTATGTATGGACCTTGTATCTCTGTTTCTGAATTACTGCCAGTTAAATATGGATAGTGGTGAGCATTTACTAAGTAGGGTGAAGGAATGTTTTCTTGAGGGTCTGGAGGTTTATTGGGTGGCCTTCTTCCACGTCCAAATTCAATAGTTCTACCATCGCCATCTCTCATTCTCATTTTCAAAGTCTATTGATCTTGGATCATATCTACATGTACGCTCATGCCTGTGTTTCCTTCTCCTTTAGCTGCATAACACCAATTTCAAGAAATCACATCAAAAAAACTGATTGCTCAAGTACTGCTTCATTGCCATCATTTTTGCCTTGTTTCAATGATAAAATGAATTCTAAGTCGTCATTGGCTTCTATCAAGAGCTAAAACTTGATGTATTTACAAAAAGCAAAAAGATCTATTTACAAATTTTCACACCTGTTCTAACTATTTTTCCGAAAACTACAAAAATATCTTATATATCATCAAATCTCTTACAGTCACAGCAGGAGAGAAACACGAGAAATGGTTGGGTACCTAAAAATGGCAAGAGGATGTGAGAGTGAATCCCTCTGAGAAAACCCAAGCTGAGGAGCACAAGAATTCGAATTGCCATTGTGGAAAGGGACACAGATGCTGTTGATACCAAGCTTTCATGTGTCGTGGTTTCAGGTGTTTTTGTAGCAGCTCTTTCTCACACCTTTAATTGTCGCCATCTTTGATTTGATATCTAAGGTTGGGTGGGAAGCTACCAATCCACCGTCCCAGTGGAATGAAATACAAAAACGTTTTGTGTAATCCCTACTTTAAATAGTTTGCATGATATTAGCTCTTCTTGTTTTTAACTTTTCACAGTCCAATTATATTTTTTCTGTTTTTGATAGAAAAAAACAAAGGTTTGTTATAAAACCCACTTTAACAGGTTCTGTTTGTTTGCATGTTGTTGGCTTCTTTTTCTCCCTTTTCCTAAGATTATATGTAAAACTACACACCATGCACCAGTAGGAGACTCACAAATAATAGCTAGCCAGCATCTTTAGTTTAACTACTACTGAAATGTGTATTATCCACATCGTGAAAGGTGTGCATTACATAGTTCATAGGAAACAATAAATGCAATAATGTATTAGGTAGGCAGGCAGGCAAATTTTTTGTTTCTTCTCCTAAGAAAACTTTATAATTGAAAAGGTTGAAAAAAGAAGAAGAAGAAAATAGAAAAGTGGGTGGGGCATTGTAACCCAAAATAATTAAAATGTATGTACATCCCAAGATTTATAAAAGTTTATAATTTGGTGCTATCTAGTAGAATCAAATCTATGACCTTTGGTTTTAGGACCAAGACCCATAGCCTTAGGCTAATACCTCATTATTATAACAAAAAAGAAAAGTGAAGAAAAATAAAATTTTAATTATTAAAATTTTTGATAATTTATAACTTAGTGCTACCTAGTAGAATCGAACTTGTGATCATACACCACCAATAGGAAACAAAAATAATATTTGTTGGCCCCAATATTTAGTTCAACTACTACCTAGATGAATGTATCTTGTTTGCACTATGAAAGGTGCACATACTAGAATTCATTCTTTCATTGATGAAATGAATACAATAATGTATCTGTTGTTTGGGTTAGCAAATTTTTTATTTCTTCAACTTGGAAAAGGAATCTTCTAAGGAAACTTTATAATTGTAAAGTCTAAAAGAAATAGAAAAAAAAAAGGAACATGAATGTAAAATAACTTTAAAATAATTAAAATTTTAGAAATAAATTAACTTTAGAAAGTAATTTTAGTGGATTGCACTTACTTTATTATATAGGTATTAGTTGTGTTATTATTAATATAACAAGATGTATAGTCCACATAAAACTTTACAAAATATATTATTGTAACTAAAAATTTTTACTTATGTCTATTGAGACTAGAGATCCATTGAATCTTAATACTCAAAATACTCAATGCTCAGTGCTACCTAGTAGAATTGAACCTGTGACCTAGGGTTACTAGGTCAATACCCCCTTACGACCAGGCTAATACCTTATTGTTTAATATAAATAATGCATCTTTTATAAATAATAAAATATTCATACTTAAGAATTACAAAGAATTTACAAGGTTGTAACCTATGAACATAGAAATTCTTAATGCAAAAGCAAGTTTTATGATATTGAAATGCTTACCCATGAATTATGCCTTTTGCACCTCCTAGAGATGCACTCACCATACACTACAAACAAAGTATTTAGGTTTTTATCTATTCAATGGTATATTGTGGAGGTTAAGTTTTGAGGACATTAATCATGTCTTAATATCTTTTGAGGTAGTATTAGATCTTTGGTAATAAGAAATGGATATGTCCTATGCTAAACCATACAAGTTCACAAGTGTACACATTAACCCTTTCATAATCTGTGTAAGGGATATGTTAAACATTTAGAGGTTGCATGAGTTGATCATTAGTTGTTGCCTTCATGATCATGTTAGTAATAAACACTCAATGTATGGTTAAAACCAAGGTATATGATCAATGATGTTGTATGGTCTATGGTTCTTATCACCCAAAGCCTTGATGTTTTTCTTACCAAGTGAGGTCTTGGGAGGAACAATGGATGAGTGAAAGCTTAACCTCTTTGAGTGACTACACCTAGGCTTGAAAACACATCTCCCAACTTGAGAAAAAAGCACCTCACCATCACTATAAATGATGGTTCCCATTTATTAAAAATATAAAATTATTAAAAATGAACTTAATCTAAACTATAGTTAACTAGTAGTACAAATAAATGTAAAGTCTAAGGTGGGATAAATATCTACTTCGTTAAATCACCATCACACCTCTGGATCTACATATTAACTATTAGGCAACAAAACTAGTTCATCACTAGATATACTATAACAAACCACTTCTCCTTGAGTTTTTCAATTAACAATTGTAATAGTCTTTCTATGTGTTCATGTGAATGTTTTGTTGACAACTTTTCTGTGTGTGCTTTGTTTGGCCTATGGTGGAAATGGCTAATTGGAATAGTAATGAATTCGTTGACCTGATTTTTATATGTATTATGATTAAATGTTTAAATACTTTATGCATAAGAAATATGCTGTAAAATACATGCTAGGAATGTTTTACTATTGGGTAATTATAGTTAAGAAAGTTAATTATTAGGCAATCCAGTTAGTTGTACTTAGTAACTACTTAAAATGGGAGGGTGATCAAGACTAGATTTCCTACATGACTATAACTACTATATTTGATAAAATTTTGAAGTAGTTAGCCTTTGTACAAAAATTACATCCTAATAAATTTGTTACAAATGACTAACTTTGAAAAATTATAATTCATATAGCATAGGTAGGTCTTTTGTCCTTCTTATTGAATTACTATGAAAATAACATATTCTTCTTCTTATTGGTTCAAGCATTTCTTGTCTTCCAACTTATTTGATAATTTCTATAAGAACTAAGATATTATGCTTATTAGCACTTCTTTTGAATTCTACCTATTGTTGCATTGATTCGTGTATCTTCCATCATAGTTCACATTCTTTCCTAGGTGTCGTCAATATTAAAAATTAAATTTTAAGTATCATGGCATCCTAAACCATTAAATTAATCTTATTACCTTAATTTTTTAATTTTTTTATATCTCTAAAATTTTCTTAAAAATTTCTATGTTTGCCTTCCCCAACAAATAAGTCATAACTTTGTTGAAAATTACTATAATATGTACAAAGTTTAATATTTTTAAATTTTCTATAAATGGCTCAACGTTTATTTTTGGAGATTTTAATATAAGGATAGGTTAATAGTAAACAAAAATTATGCAATAGCAACATAATATTGATAGTTTAAACATTATTAAAGATCACACTAGAGTACAACATTCTACAAATGGCACTATTAATAAGATGGATCAACAACTATTCTAATGGATAAAACCTTTTGATATTCTCATCTATAATGGTATTGCTAGATTTCCTCAATCTTCATCATTTACTTTCACATGATCTCAAGGTAACTCTTGCATTGATTTGCTTTGATGTTTTTATGAAACATTGAATTTATTAAGGAGTTGAAAGTTGGAGAGAAATTTGTAAAATCTTACCATCATCATTTAGAGTACGTATTGCAAATTAAAATTTCTTCTCAAATAATAAAAAAGAGAAGAAAATAATTTAGTACAGATTCACCTTATAAATCAAGAAAAATTATATGGATGCAACTCATAACAAATGAAATCATGAAACACATCATGAGGAGCATTCATGAGTAGCAAGGTAACCTTATGCCCAACCATACAAATCACAAGTGTTCATGCAAAACATAGTTGAATTTCATAGACTTAAGGCTAGTTGGATGCCTTAGATAACCAAGTGCTAAGATGTTGATCATTGTCTTTCCAATCATACTTGTGCAAGCTTACATTATTGTGACTAAGGCACGTGATTGTATTTTCTATTATTAAAATATTAAAATATTAATCTACCTAATCTAAGTGCAAAGAGTAAATCTAAACTAGCCTAAGAATAGAGTATCTAATCCTAATTTACTATATACATCCTAAACATGTGTTAATGCTACTAAGTTACTAAGTATTTCATTACTGGGCACACTAAATGCTTCACTAATGGGATTACCAAGCATTAATATATAATGCTTAAAATCAGTCATAATCAAGCAAATTGACTAAGAGCCATGGAATAAAATATTTAAATACTTGCATGAAAAGTAAATAGACAATTAAAGTATGTTGCAAGGAAATAAATTAAAATGCTAATCTAAGTGCTACAATAGATAGAAAAAAACTTGATTTTATTGACGCTAGGAAAATGTGTCTAGGTACATCATGCTTTTTTATTAGTGAGGAGTATATCCTACACCCAACCATATGAATCACAAGAATTTACAAACGATCTAGTTGAATTCTAAGGACTTTTAGCCTTCTAAGTAGATTGATTCTAGGAGGTGAATTAACTATTGTAATCATTGTCTTTCCAGTTACACTTTCAAGTACAAGGGTAGGGTTAAGTATGACTAAGGTATATGATTTTTATCTTTTTATTTTTAAGTTGCCTAGGAATGAAGAATAGTGAATAAAGATATTGAATTGCTAATTTAATCTAATCAACTAGATAACACTTAACTAATCCTAACATAAGCATCTGTTTCCACTTACCGTACACATCTTAAACATGTATAATGCTATTTGGTTATCAAACGTTAACTGTTACTGGAATTACTAAGCATTACACATATGCTCGAAGTGGTCATACTTATGTGTTTTAATTAATCACTATTTAATCTATCTTAATTAATTAATTAATTACTTAATTACTTAATACATTAAAGGAAATTGCTTAAAATATTAAATGCATAAAGGAAACAAGTAATCTATTTCATAGTGCTGCAAGATTTCTCAGAAATCTCATCTTTATTACCACACACACTACAATGCTTAGGTACAATAGTGCTCAAATAAAGATCTGTGCACTATTTGACTCCTACTATAGGCACTTAGAAAATATTATAACTTTTGGAAAGAAAAACTACTAGAGCTTCATTACAACTTGTGAAAGGAATGTCATAAATGCAGTGGATGGTGCACATTTATAGGCTAAAATAATATGCCTCATTGATGAGTACATGTCAACAAGTCAAACCTTGCATCAATGGGATTACATCAACTAGATCTCATTGACAGGGTCACATTGACAACATCTTGTTGACATGGCCAAATCGTGATGCTTCATCATACCCCCAAGACTGAATAAACACTCATCCTCAAGTTCTTTACAAAATTTGGGAAGGTATGGGATTATTGACACATAAACAAACACACAACAACACAACAAAAACTAGGTGTCGATAGTGTACAATTTACAAAGATTACAAAATTTTGATGTTCAGAACAACAAAATTAAATACCAAGACAAAACTGACAAGCACAATTCCTTTGATGGCATGAAGACGTTGGAGAAGATCAAATAGGTTTAGGTGGTGGAGGCTCCTAAGGCTCTAAAGGGCCTTCTCTTACTTTAGGCTCATGTGGTGGTTAAGGTGGTTATGGTTGTCCCATGGAAACTACAACTTTTGGAGGAAGATGAAAGGCATTCAACAGTGCCTTCATCTTCTCCTCCTTACTTTGGGGATCATTTATAATCCACACCACTTTGAAAATGTGGGATGGAATGGGAATATCCCATAGATATGGAATTATTGGAAACAACTCCTTAACATTCATGAACTAGGTAGCAAACTATTTACATTCAATATTGAATGCTCTAACTACATTATGTAGCTTCTGGTAATCATTCATTTGCTTGGCTAGGTTCTTAGTAGTTGATCATTAATTTTTTAATTTTACTTTGAAAGCCTTGAGTTTGGAATTTTCAATCTCAAGCTTCTACTTGGTGTCTTTGTGATGTTTGAACTCTGCATTGTACAGTAAGTACGAGCTAGCCACTTGTTTCTTTAATACGAATTATGACTTACTAATAGTTAGCATCACTAGATTTGCATAATAGAGATTGGCAAGCTTCATGTACTCCATCATCTCCTTGATTTACACCTCTTTCATGCATATCTTTTCTTTGCTTTAGTCATTAGCCCATCAAAGATAGGTTGCCAAACATCACCTTCTTCCTTGAGCTACTTTAGGGCCTCATTGGCTTTTCCTTCACCATTTGGATGTGTTTTTTATTAATTTCCTTGAATATACTGACCTAATCTTTGTAATGAATTTGACTCTCTTAATTTTGAAAGCCTTATTTTTCTAGGTGGTTATCTCTATCATAGATTTTTGGTGAAGGGCTCGAACTTTCTCCATGGATAGATTTCTATTTTTTGGCTGTCAGTCTCCTCAATTCATTGTTTACTTTGGTTAGTTACTCCTACCATTGATGGATAAAATCTTGCATCTACTACTTCTGCACATCAACATTCTATAGGTGATGATTTTCTATGGTCAGAATTGCATTCTCATTGTGCATTTAGAGTAAGTCCTTCTTAATGGTGTACATTTTGGCATTGGCCACAAATTGGTCAAACTTGG
>MNCI01036396.1:337330-347535 GCA_015680685.1 Gnetum montanum | reverse complement strand
AACATGCTTCAGGTTGCAAGTAGGGGTTCTTCATGGTCATTTCTTCCATGGCGTCTGTGATGTCTACGTTGTTCCATACTTTCCCTTCTTTCATGCCTTGATTCCCTAGAGTGCCCTCATCCTCGCTCTTGACTCTCTCGTCGAGGTTTCTCATTTTGCTTACCCTTATCCTCACAGTGAGGTTCCTTATGATTGCATCCTAATGTTGAAGGAGAGGGTGAATGTTGTGATGAAGGGGAAGAGGAAGGAGAACCATCGCCATGACGATGTTTCCTACCTTCCCTTTGGTGATCTCGACCCCAATTGTGATGATGATCAGAATGCTCATCCTTATCTTGTGTTTTTGTTCCCTCATTGAACACTTGGTGTTCGTGGGGATCATAACCAGGGTTATGTATCATGGAGTGAAGGTTCTGATGCACCACCTCCTCACTATCGTTAGGAGGGGGAACATCGTTTTGTGGAGAACCTATTGAAGTAGGTTCACCACCCTTAATTTCGCTTATGACGGGCAAAGCATTATGGGGTCCTTTGCATTTCAACGATGTGTGATAACTCTCCTACCGCGAGTCCCATTGACGTTGCACTTCTGTGGGATGGTAGTCCCTTACATTGTAATCGCATGCAATGTACTCAGCATATAATTACGACATGCCAATTCATGCAAGGGAATGAAGGAGCATGTTGGGGACAGCTCTCTTTGGAGGCAACACTATGTTACCCTCCATGTCTCTCCAACGTAGTTGTTCATCTTGATGGAAGACAAAGGTAAAGTCAGGTATATATTCATCATGATGAACATATACCACACTAAATTGTTGAGGAACTGGCAGATTTTGGTTATGTGCATGATGCCACCGACTATCTCTAGTGTTGGTCCTAAGCGGTGAAGTGCTTTTTTGTGGAGAAGAAGACATTTTAGTCTTGTTCGGTGTGATGTTTGTCGTTATGTTATTTTTTTCTCTTGATTAACCCTAAGGGTTCATTTTAGCTCCCAATGATGTAAATGATATCCTATGTTCTACATAGCGCACAAACAACTAAGTCCCCGACAACGGTGCCAATGATGAGTGGTGAGGTACCCCTACACTCAACCATACGAATACGAGCGTCTCACACACGATCCAATCGAACTCCAAGGACTAAGTGCCGACGCACCTTATGGAACACTTAAGGTTAATCAATCTTTGTCTTTATAGACTTACTTGTATTGTCATGGTTGTATGGTTAAGTAAGTCTAAGGTATATGATTTTTTTAACTTTTATCTTTTTATCGCCTATGCTAAGAGAGGAAAGGGTGAAGATACTAAGTAACTAACTTTCACTAACTAAGCTTTAATCATCCTAGCATCAGTATCTGTTCCCACTTGTCGTACACACCCTGAACCAATGTAACACTACTGAGATTACCAAACGCTATTCATTACTGGGTTACCAAGTGTAGCACACGTGCTCAAAGCGGTCGTACTGAATGCACTTAACTAGGAGAGTTGAGGGTTGAGAGAGATTAATTATCTAAGAAAGAAATTAAGCATTTAACATTAATTAATTCCTATTTAGCCTAGTCCACATGCTGCAAGGTTTATCAGAAAGTTCGTCTTTATTTTCATACACAAATGTGTGCTCAGGTATAATTTGCTCGAATAAAGATCTGTTCACTTTGAGACTCCTACTACGGGCACATGGAAATTATTCTATCTCTGGAATGGTAAAACTACCAGAGTTTCACTAAGGGTCTAGATCTAGATGAGGAAACAAGGGAAAGCCACCTCTTATTTATAGAACTGGCGACGGGCTACGATATCGCGTACGCAATATCGCAAGGGCCGACACGATATCGCAGCCCATGCGATATCACATCCCATCATCTACCTTTAGCATCTATTCTTATGAGGCAATCCAACATTGCCACCATGGTTACATCTATAACTTGCCTAGAAGGAATGGCTAGTCACCTTCTTATCTTACCGCACCTAGCATCTCTTACTTACCTTTTCTATCTCTACAACTTCATGCTTATACAATCGCTAATCCCCAAGTATAAATACCTTAGATAAAACCTCCAAAGGTCATCTCAAGAGACATGTTCATTATTATAATGTGCCCTTTAAGGTTTTAATTATAACTTATTCTTTAGGATTTTATTACAATAACTACAACTTATTATGAAGAGATACCATCTTTGTTATGGGTTAGCATCATTTGGAAATAGGGATGTGACAACTTGGCTCATTATCTTTGATATATTTCTATATATTTTAATAATTTTTAATAAAATAAATAATTATCTTCAATTTCTTATGTTGTTATTATTTTCTAACCTTCAATTGCTTGGAAAGATTGTGGAGTGGATCATTTTGCAATCTAATGAGGTAGGCTCCATATAAAAACCTTTGAAGCTAATCCACATGAATGTTTTGGACAAAATTCCCACCATTTCTCATGGAGAAGGTAAATATTTTTTGGTGGTTATTGATGATTTTTCCAAGTATACATGAACTTTCATCATACATTCCGAATATAAAGTATTTGGGGTCTTTCCAAATTTCAAGAAATTGGTGGAGAATAGGCTTAGTTTAAAGATTGAATCCACAAGAAATGATAGATAAGATGAATTTATAAATAAGATTTTTAATAAATTTTTAAAATATCAAGACACCTTAAAATAAACTACATGTGTGTATCAACCACAAAGTAATGAAATGACTAAGAGGAAGAATGATATGATCTAAGAAATATGTAGATGGTTTACTTTAAGCATGTCTCCCTTCTTAATTCCTACTAGAATGAGGTAGTCTACATGGCCACTTGTATCCTTAACAGGCACATCACCTCTCCCATAGATAAGAAAACTTCTTGTGAATTATTGTATTGCAATATATCAAATCTCTCCATTTTCAAAGTATTTGGATCTATATGCTATGTAAAGATGCTCAATGATCCTGTGAGGAAGCTAGATGATAGAGGTAGGAAGTATGTCTTTATTGAATATAATTCCAAGAAAAGTGACTATAAGCATTTCAATCTTCTTGAGAAGTAACATGTATCAAGACGTATAATTTTTAATGAGAAAAACTTATGGTTTGACTCATTCTATAGCCATGAAGAAGATAAGAAGAAGAAACATTAGGCCTATGGACCAAGGCCATGGATGGAGAACAATTATCCCTCATCTCAAATTCTTAATACTAACTTCCAAAGAATATATACAAGAAGCTAACAAAAATATAATGTTTTCTACTTAGTCCTAATAAAAAAAGAATCAAGTTTAAAGGAAGTCATACAAATTAAAGAGTAGAAGGATGTTAATGAGCCACGATATCGAGTACGCAATATTCGGGCCTTCCAAGCAATATCGAGCATCTGATATTAGGGCTTGTCTTGTCTTCTATAAATAAGAGGCAGGTGCACTTGGTTTGGCAATAGATTAGTTAGACCCTTATCCAAACTCTTACCTTTTCTCCCTCTCAGAGTTAGAATTATTTCTGCTTGCCCGTAGTAGGAGTCATAAAGTGAACGGATCCTCATTCAAGCATTGTGTACCTGAGCACACCTTGTGTACGGCAATAAAGATGAACTTTGTGATAAACTTTGCAGCATCTAGAAGAGATTAATTAATGTTAATTACAGTTACTTAATGCTTTCCTTAGTTAATTAATGTTCTCTCTCTCACCCTATAACTCTCATAAGTAAGCACACTCAGTACGATTACTTCAAGCATGTGTGTAATGTTTGGTAACCCAGTAACAATTAGCGTTTGGTAATCCCACCAGTGTTGCACTGGTTCAAGATGTGTACGGCAAGTGAGAACGGATGCTAGTGTTAGGACTAGTTAAAGCATAGTTGGGTAGTTAAATTAAATTAGTTACTTAGTTATCTCTCTCCTCCCTTTGTAGCACTAGGACATAAAAACATAAAAATATATAAAAATCATATACCTCAAGTTTGCTTAACCATACAATTGTGCTATATAAGTAAGCTTGGGAAGACAATGATTGACTAACCCATCTTTATTCCACAAAAGTGCTTAAGCACTTAGTCCTTGAAATTCGACCAAATCATGTGTGGACGCTCATATTTGTATGTTTGAGCGTAAGGATACCTCGTCGCTCATCATTGGCACCATTTCCGAGGACTCTATTGATTGTTGGCTAATTTGAACTTAGGAAATCTTTCTCATCATTGGAATAAATCCTTAGGGTTGATTACAAGGAAAAAAATAATAATATATAATACATTGCACACTGAATAGACAATCATGTCTCCTTCTTCATACAAAAGTGTTTAACTGCCTACGTTTGATACAGGGAACAATCGGAGGCATAGTACACATGATAATCTGTCAATCCCTCAATAGTTTCACGTGGTATATGTTCTTCCTGATGAATATGTACCAGACTTTACCTTCATTCTCCATCAGGATGAACAACTGCGTTGGCGAGATTTAGAAGGTAACATAGTGTTACCTCCCGATCGCTCAGTCCTAGGCATGCTTCTTTGTGATCTCACACAAATTGGTACTAACCCACAGAGGCACAACGTCAAAGGGATGCACAACAAGAGAGATGTCATGAATTCATGAAGGGGAAGTTGTCTTGGAATGTCCCACATGTCCTAAGTGAAAATGAGGGTGTTGAACCTGCTTTAGGAGGTTTCCCATGAAATGATGTTCCTCCCGCNCATCATGGAATGCTTGTAGATGATTTTGAGGATCAATGTTGTATCCCCCTTCAAATCGTGGGGTGTTGTTCATGTCTAATCTCTTGATCCTACTATTGTTTTGGTGCCTTGTTGGGATTCTAACAGCCTCAGTTATGTCTAGCATACTTTGAGTAGTGAGTAGGGGTTCATCATGATCATATCGTCTTTGGTGTCTATGATGCCTATGTTGTTCCCTACTCTTCCTTCTTCCATGATGTGATTCTCTAGAGTGCCCTCATCCCCTTTCTANCAAAGAAAAAGACCATGAGGATAAGGGTAGGTGAAACGGGAGTCATAGATGAAATAGTCCAGAAAGGGGATGAGGGCACTCTAGAGAATCACATCATGGAAGAAGGAAGAGTAGGGAACAACATAGGCATCATAGACACCAAAGACGATATGATCATGATGAACCCCTACTCACTACTCAAAGTATGCTAGACATAACTGAGGCTGTTAGAATCCCAACAAGGCACCAAAACAATAGTAGGATCAAGAGATTAGACATGAACAACACCCCACGATTTGAAGGGGGATACAACATTGATCCTCAAAATCATCTACAAGCATTCCATGATGCATGTGCCTTACAAAACATAGAAAATGAATGGCAAAAACTAAAGTTGTTCCCATGGACACTAGTCAAAGAAGCGGAGAGCTGGTATCGGTCCTTAGAACCGGAATCCGTTCGTAGGTGGAGTACCATGTTACAATTGTTCAATGATAAGTACCAAATGTACTCCTGAGTGTCCAACCTGCGAAAGCAAATCCAAGGATGGAAACAAGGAGGGCATGAACCCTTGGATGCTGTCATGGGATGATATTATGCACTGTTACATCGTTGTCCTAGCCATGGTTATTCGCAAAGGGATCAACTACGTCATCTCGTAGATGGGCTTAGACATGAAACACGAAGAACCCTTGGGATGTATGCCCAACGAAGGCTATCTGAGCTTAGGATCCATAAAGTACAAAGATTATTGGAGCAAGTTGCTAAACAGGAAGGTGAGCTAAAGAAAAGAGAGAGTGCAGAGGAATATAACAAAGATCCTTCCCTTTGAAAGGAGTAAGATTTTGTGAGGAAGACAAGTCACCACTCGAAGAAATGGTGAATAGGAAAATTTTTCCTATTCAAAAGTTGACATCAGAAGTATCAACAAAGGTAGACCAAATGTGGGACTCCCTAGATAATAGATTTCAAACCATTCTCAAAATAGCAGAGGAGTCTAGAGAGCAAGGTAGTGAATGGGAAAAGAGAAAAAAGAAAGTAAAATATGCACTCAACAAGGGTAAGGGCAATGTTTCCATCATCAAATAGGTTGTGAATTTGGATACAAACAATGATAGTGGATACGAGATATGCCAATATGACCATCCGAAGGGATGTTGCCATGTAATCTCACATCTGCAGGAGTCTAGGATGTATGCACTCAGCCCACGATTAAACAGAAGGCGACACCCCGAAGGTTACCTTATCCCCAAGGTAACCCAAGATAGTTCCACCAACCCTTAATGTATTATCCAAGTGGAACTCCACCACAACCAACTGAGCAGTATCAATACTGGAAACACCCACAATCATGGGGAATGCTACCACCACGACAATAGTATCCTTACCGTTAACCTGACCCATATGGATATTACGTGTAGCAGCCAATCTCTCCACATGACTCTACTAGTCACATCACCCCTCAACCTCACTACCAAACACATTAATATTATAGGACTCCTTCTCCTAGGGGTGATGTTCCATACCATCCTTCTCATCCGGCTGCATCTCTTTTACCCTTAACTCCATTACCACCTGCTCCAACCATGCAAGGTGAGCTCCCTGCCTAGCCGTAGCAATGCAACGCTACAAGGGCTATTAATTCTCACCCTACTATTGGTCCAAACAATTGCACAAAGAAGAGACCTTTCTTTAGAACCAACAGTCTAACCAAGTCCTTATAATCACAAGAGGCTAATTCTTCAAATGCCTCATCACCAATCAAAACTTCAGAACTCCCTTCAACACAAAGGCCACATTCAACATATACAATCATGTTAACTCATGCTGTTACCGATTGGATAAAAGCTTGCCATCCTCCTAGGAAATTCTCTAATTCTGGAAATTCTCTTATATATCTAAAAATCGCTGGGAACAAACCATGCAAAGCTCTTTTGGATTCAGGTTCCAGTGTCAACTTAATCTCTCAAGAAATGTATAAAGCCAAGAACCTGCCTCCATTAAAAAAGAGTAGCATTTGTTTGGAGTTGGCCAACTAGTCCATCACTATCCCATTAGGACTAGTGGAGGACATTTTCACCACTATTTGTGGATGGTCCTATCCAGCTGACTTCCTAGTAATTCAAGTGAACAACGGTAAGGGGAACTTCCCAATCATAATGGAAAGAGCATGGCTAAGCACAATTGACATGCGCCTAGGAATTCTTGATCTTTCCCTGGAAATATTAAAGGAAAATATATTTGGAAAGATTAAGAAGAAGAAAGTTCCATGCATAGCATATAGTGACACAGGGTGTAATTGTGTGCAGAAGTCATGGTTTGTACAATGTTTAACATTGCCTACATGCAATCAGTGTGCATAAGTGACTAATATACAAAGATGCCTATATGTAGCAGTCACAAGACAAGAAGGCACCTAGTGGTTGACAGCTAATCAAGAGAGCAGTTCAACTATATGCATGAAACCAACTAAGGATTTGACTTGCACTTACATCGATAGCATAGACACATTAGAGCAAGTCCATCGCCAACTTCCAAATCTTGACATTGAAAATATCAACTGGGGAAAGTTGGAAATCCTTGATAAGTTTAAGCAGGAGCCCCTTGAGTTAAAATCATTTTCCACCGATATGGAATACACGTTTCTCAAGAATGGAAAAGTAGTAATTATTAATGCTAGGCTCGCTACTCAACAAAAAGATAGACTGCTGAAAGTGATAAACAAATGGTCGAAAGTCTTTGCTTGGTCATATTCCAAATTAACTGAAATAGATCCTAGAATATGCCAACACATAATTTACACCAATCCCTCCATGAAGCCTCAACGACAACTGTAGATGCAACTTAATCCAAAGCTTAAGCAAGTGGTTAAGGAAGAAATTGAATAGCTTCTAAAAGCTGGGGTCATATACCCCATTGCTGATAATGAATGGGTTAGTCCCTTAGTTATTATACCTAAGAAGGAAGGTAAATGAAGGGTGTGTATAGATTTTAGGCTACTGAATATGACAACATTCAAGGACCACTTTCCATGGCCATTCGTCAACCAAGTCTTCGACACCATTGCAAGGCATCGCTACTATAGTTTTCTGTATGGGTCTAGTGGGTACAACCAAATTCAAATAGCCCTAAAAGACCAAGCCAAGACTATGTTCACCAGTCCTTGGTGAACATTTGCATACAAAAAAATGTTGTTTGGCTTATGCAATGCCCTTGCAACATTTCAAAGATTAGTTCTAAGCATATTCCAGCAGCAGATAGAAAATCGTGTGGAAGTCTTCATAGATGACTTCTCCACTTACGAAGCGAACTTTGATCAAGCCTTGGACTAGTTAGAGCAAGTACTAAAGTGGTCTGTAGAAACCAACTTGAGGCTCAATTGGCAAAAAATCCATTTAATGGTCCAAGAAGCCATCATATTAGGGCATAAGATTTCGCAAATAGGGATAGAGGTAGACTCTAAAAAGATTAAAATCATCCAAGGAATCACTCAACAACCTAAAATTGTAAAAGATATCTGGTCATTCCTTGGATACACTGGCTACTACAGACGATTTATTGAGAAATTTTCAAAGGTTGCAAAACCATTGGTTGAACTAACAAAAAAGGATGTACCTTTCAAATGGACCAAGGAATGCGAACTAGCTTTCCAAACTTTAAAACAGAAGCTTGTAGAAACACCCATTCTACAAGCTCCTGACTGGTCCAGACCGTTCCACATAATGACTGCACATCCAACTATGCTTTAGGAGCCATACTTACATAGTTAGATGACCAAAAATATGTCCTTATTACATCCACTATGCAAGTAGGAGTATCACTAGTGCGCAACTTAACTACACCACAATAGAGAAAGAATTAATGGCTATAGTATTTGCACTAGAAAAATTTAGGCACTATGTCTTGGGCTATAAGGTATTCATGCACATGGATCATAGTGCAATAAGGTTCCTAATGAATAAACCAATGGTAAGCCCTCGCATCATACGATGGCTCGTAATTTTACAAGAGTTCGATCTTACAATGATTGATCATAAAGGCACCGAGGACGTAGTTGTTGATCATTTATCTCGGTTGCGATGGGACAACAAAGAGGATGAATATCCACTCTCTAATCATTTCCCTAATGAATAAGTCTTTGCAGGTGTAGTAACTAATCAATTGACCACAGAGACAAACTGGTATAGTAGTATTCTCACCTATCTCCTTACACAACAAACACACAAGGGTTAGACATTAAAAAGAAACAACAGTTTCTTCATTGAGCCAAGTATTTCATGGAGATCAATGGGCAACTTTATAAAGTATGTCCTGATGGCTTGGTATGCTGGTGTGTTCCCGAGGTGGACCAATTACGAGTTCTCCAAGATGCTCATGAGGGTCCTTGTGGGGGTCATTACGCTGGGAGACGAAAAATCATTAAAATCTTACTTTCAGGATATTATTGGCCTACATTGTTCTAGGATGCCCATCATTTCGTCCAATCTTGTGAGTGATATCAACGTGATGGGGGAATGACTACTAGAATGGAGGGTCCACAACAATGGATTCAACCTTTAGAACCCTTCGATATTTGGGAAATTGATTTTATGGGGCCTATTACACCAATGTCTAATGGAAAAGCCTACATCGTTGTTGCCATTAACTACTTCACAAAATGGGCAAAAGCAGCCACCATTAAGGATTGTACATCTTTTAGACAATGGTACACACTTCGCAGGTGCAACTTTTCAGAAATTAATGCAATGCTTAGGGGTTGAGCACAAACTAACTACATCATACCACCCTCAAGAAAATGGTCAAGCCGAGGCCACCAATAGGGAGACTACAAAGATATTGACAAGAACTATTAGCAAGTATAGGAGAGATTACAGCACCAAACTGAACAATGCTCTTTGGGCATACCGCTTCACATGGAAACTCCCTATAGGCTACTCTTTCTATGAGTTAGTATACAGTAAACTTCCAACACTTCCTATTCAAGTAGAACTCCATACACTATCCATGGCATGTGATCCCAACCTTGACCTTGATCTAGCACCAAAAAAATAACTAATGAACCTTAACTTACTAGATGAGAATCAACTAGTCACCATGTTATCTAACAAATTACACAAGGCTTTTAATAAACAACATCATGACCTAAGGATTAAAAAAGTTAAATATCAACCAAGAGATAAGGTTCTCTACTAGAATCCCACACATGTGCCACAACGAACTAAATTTCAAACATTGTGGGAAGGACCTTATATCATTCATGCAACTTTTCCTTCAG
>MNCI01036396.1:299054-336936 GCA_015680685.1 Gnetum montanum | reverse complement strand
AATAAGTCTTTGCATGGTGTGGTTCTCACGTGAAAAGAAANATTATGTCTAAGGGGTGTGCTTTGAATTCTCACCAGTTTTTTTTTCTTTTTTTTTCTTTTCACGTGAGAACCACACCATGCAAAGACTTATTTTTATTCACTCAGCTTCTTGATATTTGATCAATGGTAGAATGGCGGAAAACCCATGAAAAGTATCCAAGTACCCAAAAAAATAGCTAGNGACTCTTTGGGGAAGCATTCTTGTTGCTTCAAGAGGATGGATTGGTCAAGTGTATTGATGCGAGATCATTGAATGTGGTTGGATTGATTTCGGCTTTGGAATGAGTTCTGCTTAGTCACCTTAACCATAAAATACATAAGGGACTTTACACAACCTTGCTCTTGGGATTCCATTCCATTTTCTAATCTCCATCTTTCTTCCCTTTTTCCACCTCATTGCCAATTTTATCATTAGTATATATTTTGGTTGATACATTGTTTTTCCTTGGTAAATTCTTGTGGGTAAGTCTTTAACCATTGTTTCCATATGTCATCCCTAGAGCCTACAGACTCTTTGGTTTGGGGGTTTGTCAGGGCATAAAAGGCATGAGCCTACTTTGGGGAGGACCCACTGACATTCCTTTATGGTGCAATTGTTAAATTCTTCTCCTTAAACATTTCTTGCAATCAGCAATTTCTCATTTCATCCCCATCCATGACATCCATTCTATTGGCATCGTCATTGTTATTTTTCCATTTTTCTTGCTCCCTATACTTTTCCACCCTATTACTACTGGAGGTTCGCTCTTAGTCATGGTGGCCCTATCACAAATTTTTCCATTCTACTACTTGTATCACCTTGGGTAGTTATCAATGATAAACCTCTAACCCAGTTTTTGCCATAATCACAACTCAGCCAATGAGCTTTATATTACGGCAAGGTATCAACTGCATTGTGGCTTACCTATCCTTGCTCATTCGTGACTGTGTTGTGCGTGTAGATAGTGATTACACAAACAATGGACTCAGATAGGAGGAAGCACTCAGGATGGATTGGAGCTGAAGCATTTACGCCGAGAACAAGTTTGATCACGTGCCTATGGATAAATAACGGAAGGTGCAATCGTAACATCGGCAGCAACACGCCTCATTTTCTTTTCTCTCTCTTCAAGCTATTGGATAAGGGTTTGGATGTCATCTATGTACAGTGTTCACCACAAAGGGCATGAACACCAATGTTGTAATATGTTTATCGATCTGTTCACTAGGCACATTGAGTCTGTTATTCCCTATCACTATCAATTCTCATTCAATCAATAATCCCATACCTTCCCAATATTTTGTAAGGAAGTCGAGGATAAGTTTTCATTCAATCATGGGGATATGATGAGCCGCGATATTGGGTACGCGATATCAGGGCCTTCCAAGCGATATTAAACATCCGATATCAAGGCATGTCTTGTCTTCTATAAATAAGAAGCAGGTGCACTTGGTTTGGCAATAGATTAGTTAGACCCTTACCCAAACTCTTGCCTTTTCTCCCTCGTAGAGTTAGAATTATTTCTGCATGCCTGCAGTAGGAGTCATAAAGTGAACAAATCCTCATTCGAGCATTGTCTACTTGAGCACACCTTGTGTACGGCAATAAAGATGAACTTTGTGATAAACCTTGTAGCATCTAGAATAGATTAATTAATGTTAATTGCAGTTATTTAATGCTTTCCTTAGTTAATTAATGTTCTCTCTCTCACCCTATAACTCTCATAAGTAAGCACACTCAGTATGATTACTTCAAGCATGTGTGTAATGCTTAGTAACCCAATAACAATTAGCGTTTGGTAATCCTAGCAATGTTGCACTTGTTCAAGATGTGTACGGCAAGTGAGAACGGAAGCTAGTGTTAGAACTAGTTAAAGCATAGTTGGGTAGTTAAATTAAATTAGTTACTTAGTTATCTCTCTCCTTCCTTTATATCACCAAGACATAAAAACATAAAAATATATAAAAATCATATACCTCAAGCTTACTTAACCATACAATTGTGCTATACAAGTAAGCTTGGGAAGACAATGATTGACTGACCTGTCCTTGTTCCACAAAAGCACATAAGCACTTAGTTCTTGGAATTCGACGGAATCGTGCATGGAAGCTTGTATTCGTATGGTTGAGCGTAGGGATACCTCGCCGCTCATTAGATGTAAAGCAAAAGGAGTATGATGTAATAATGAAGAATAATACATGGTTCTTGGTGAATAAACCAAATTGTAAGAAGGTTATTGATGTGAAGTTATTTGGTACGCTCTCTCATTGGGAATGGTTGTTCTAGGCATAAAGTTAATTTGATGCTAGATGACTCTCATTGAAGACAACCCTTCTAATTTTCCCTTAAAGACATTAATAAGTTCTTATGCCAAAGATTGAATAGCTGGTGGATGTTTACTTTGAGTCTCCTCTTCACTTTTTGCAATTGTAGAAACAATGACAAAACCATGATCATTTTTCTTATGTGCTTTGAGATATTCTCTTTCACTAAGCAAAATCAATGAAGTATTAATAGGTGAATTTTCCTAGCTCCATCATAAGTAGTCTTATTATCATAATTCCAAGGTCTACCACATATGACTTTAGCATTATCTAATGGGAAAAATGTCATTCCACTTAATCTTTGAAAGAACCAATCTTAAAAGATAAAATACACCTTTCCTTTTTCTCTTGTAAATGATCTCTAGAAAGCTCATACACTCTATAGGGCTTAGGATGAGGAACTTTCTTCAATCCAAGTCTATCAACAACCTTAGAAGAAATAACATTCTCTTGTGCACCTCCATCTATAAATATGTAAATTCATTTACCACTAAAGAGACATTAGCCCCAATTCTAAAGAGCATTATCTTCAAAGGATCTTTACAAGCATTAACATTTCCCATAAATGAATTAATTTTAGTAACATATTCAATTAAAGAGAATAGAATTACATTCATTTGAAGACTCTCCATTTTCTAAAGTTTGAAGTTTCTTGCCATTAGAAGACTTCTGTTTCTTACTATCCCATTGCTTATGTCTCCATTCTCCATAATTGAAGCATTGTATCTTGGAAGCATTGTCATTTCCTTTACATTTTCCCTTCTTGGAAGTGTTTTTCTTGGAATCTTGGCCTTCCTTGATCTTCTCTTGCTTTTCATATGCATTGGCCTTAGTATTACTCTTCTCCTTTGCTCCTTCATCTCCCTTAGAAGCCATGAAGGCTTTGCCTTTGGAAGCCTTAGGATCTTTGATATAGCGTTGAAGTTTCTTGTTAGCCTCAAGAGCCAAATCAAAAGCCTCATTTAAGGTCTCAAATTAATAGAGGATGACTTCCTATTAAAATTCCTTCTTCAAATCACCGTGAATATTAGAAGCTTATTCACATTCATCCCAATATACCTTAGCTTTTTACAAAGCTTTACAATGTTCCATATAATATTTCTTTACACTTTTGTCACCTTGTCTCATATATATCAACCTTTGAGCAGCTTCATACCTATGATGAAACTTTTCAAATATTTACTTAAGCATCAATTGCATGAGAAACCAATATTTGATAAGATTACCATTGCTTACTACATAAGAATGGCCATCCTTCTCCCACCATACTTGTGTTATACATGCCAACATAGTTTTAACATATGAAACCTTTTGATAATCTACAACATCTTCAAGCTCAAAATATTTGTTCATCATCTTAAGCCAAGAGAAAAATGATTTAGTACATGCCATTCCATTAAAGGATTTAACTTTAACATGAGACATTCTAGAAGCATGTATGAATGCTTTAGCAAGAGCAAGTCAAATTCTGCTACCTTGAATCCTTTAAGGCCTTGAAGAAAGTTTCTTTTTCCCTTTCCTTGAAAAGATAAAGCCTTGAGATTTTTTCTTATTACTTGGAACATGAAGAAGTTTATCATCTTGTTTCTCATTCTCTTTAAAATTTTCATTCTTAAAAGGAATTCCATATTCAAGAGAAGGCCTAAAGAAATATCTTGAAGATGCCTTTGGTAAAGAATCTTTTGAGTTATTTCCTTGTCTAGATACCTTTGTTGAAGAATAATGTCCTATGTTTTCTTCCAACTTTTTAAGTTTTTAACAATAAACTTGAGAGCATTTCTCATGTCTTCCATGTCTTTGGTCAAATCTTGAACTTTCTTCTTTGAATCCATGACAAAAATGACCTAAAAAGGTAAAATTCACAAAATTCTACAAGCATATGTAAATGATTAAGAAGATTCAAAGGTAACAAAATAAGGATTACTCAAATCTTAGTAGAAATGAGCTCGATATATTCAAATCCTAGCTTTTACAAGCAAATCAGTGTTCGAATCTACAATTACTTTCTAGATCATAAAAGATATGAGCAACTGATTGACCAAAGAAGTTTTCCAAATTCTAAGGACAAAAAGCACAACAATTATGAATTCAAACCAAAATGATAATATGCAAAGTGATTTCTTGCATTTGAGATGAGGATTTTCCATTTGAATTAAATTATTTTCAAAGCTAATGCTTTGAGACCAATCTAATGAGGAGCTCCCTTAGATTCCATAACTTAAGCTTACCCAAATATAAAACACCACACAATTCCTCAACTAAACAAGAAAGGAAATGAAGAACTTTATTTTTTACTTAAAAGAAAATGATTACAAAGCACAATGAAAGAAAACATACTCCCAATGATAGATAATCAATCAATCAAACCTCACACCTCTCAAACTACAAGCTTGACTATCAAAGGATGATCACACACTTTCAATGCTCAAAGAGATCTCTTTCTTACTCAAGCATAGGATGCTTTTTTAATTATCTTAGCCACCTTTTAAAAAATCTTTTAGGTCTCTTATAACTTTTCAAATGTTAATGTTGATTCACCTTCTCCAATCATTAAAATGCCTTGAGAATTATGCCTTTTCATTAAAAATCATTTTTATTAAGACTACGGATGACTACACCTAGCAATGCCCTCGCATTTACCATTCTATAACTAGACTATGATCACACCTAGGTCCATTGATAAAAAGATGAATACTTTTGCATCTTTTTCTCTACTAGCCTCATCCCAACTACAACTAGCAATTTTGAAACTATGACCTTTTGCAGTCCATAGTGGATTGTAACTCATTGCTTGACTTAAAAAACACATGAAATTCACAATTTGGACATACTATGGCAAAATACAACTTGAAACTTCTCATAGGACCAGACTGCAACTCACTATGATCCACAATGACCTTGCAAGTTGCCTACCCATGCTACAAAAAGTATCCAAATAACTTCAAACAAATAATCAAACACAAATACATGACTTCACTACTTCGAAGATACAATGAGAATAAGAATTCCTCCAAAAGTGGGTTGATGTCCTCATCATAGAAAGGGTTCATGCACTCTCGATCAAAGGAATTATATGCATTACAAACCATTATGCAACTGGCTCCATTATCACTACGAAAGTCATCATCACTAAAGCTACTGCATTGAAACAAGTCATGGATCATATGAATAAGAAGTTGGGGTTGCAAATAAATTTGAGTAAGTCACAAGCTCACTTTCTTTACATTGATCCTACCATACAAAATAGAATCTATAGATTCCTTAGCCTAGGAAGAAGACAAACACAATATATCTATTTGGAGATCCCAATTTTTGCTTGGAATAAGATTAAGACATGGGATAATTTGTTGCAAAATTTTTATTCTACTGTGGCTCATAGGACCATTAATTTACTCTCAAGTGAAGGTAAAATCATGTTGCCTAGTTCAATTATTGAGTATTACAAGCTATGTCACTTCTATATATTCTTCACTAAAAGTAATAACAATAATGTCACTAAGATCATTAGGAATTTTTTCTAGATGGTGAAAAAGAAACTTCTAAAATACATCTAGTTTGCTAGGAAAAATTCACTAAGCCCAAAAACAAGAGGATTATGAATGCCTAAATTTAAAAACTATATCATGATGTGTAAACAAAACTTAATTATCTAAGTGCAACAAAATGATGATAAAACATGGATCCAAATCATTAAGAGGAAATATGAGATGTGGGATACACCTTCAACCACCTCATCATTATGGAAGAACATGTCTGCCCATCATAACTTTATCAATAATAAACATTTCTCAATTTATGGGATTGGAAAACTATTATATGCACATCAATATCTCATGTTGTTGAGTTGACACATCCCATAACAAGGTCATCACCCAAATCCTCTTAGTTAGAAGGGTCATGTATCTTTTTTATTATTTCAAAGATGGCTTTAGGGAAGTTTGAACCTGACTTGATGTTGGATCTATTTTTAAAAAATGCATTTGCCAACAAAAAATTTAACTACCAAAGAAATAAGTTACAATAAAAAAAAAAGAGAGGGGGAGAGCAAGAAAGAGAAAAGGAGAAAAGAGGATTGTAATAGCAACAACAATATTAAGAGCACATTTTCAACAATACCTAGGTAAACTAAAATAATAATAATAGCAACAACAACAAAGAATAAGAAAGATTGCAAGAGTACAACAATAAAAAAGAAGAAACAAAACTTGATGGCTTGGAAAAAGGATTCCTCCATCGTTTTAATTGTGACACAATTCCTCCATCGTTTTAATTGTGACCGAAATAGGATTCTATTTTCAAAATTCTTTCACAATCCTGAATGCTTACTAAATCCAATTTTTGTTTCTAAGATTTTGGATTGTTGAATCCTTGGTTTTTGTGGATTTCTCCACCCCTCGTACTCTCAAGCCTAAATGACTTGGATGCTAGTCTATTTCATATTTAATTTCTAGGTTTTTCTTATCAAATTTCATCTTTTTATTTCATTTGATATCTCTTTCTTGCTTTTTTGTTTCACCACATTGCATCTCATTTTCAAAATCAAGCTATTTCTTCATGCTTCTCGTCTTATCCACCACATTGATTTATGACAATAATGAGTAAACATTTTCTCAAATAAAAACTTGCTTTTATTCTAACACTAATGGAAGAATAGAGAAAAATTTGCTACGAGAAATACAACACAGCAGAACAATTAATAATCCAAATTTACAACTGTGGAAACATGAACTTATATTTATGAAAGAAGAGGTGAAAGCACATGTCATAATATTACAAATTTATACTCTAAACAGAAATCATAGAAGGCTCCTGCATTCTTGCATGATTTTGGTCTTCAACATGCCTTTGGAATGAAGAAGCTGCAATGTTCCTCTCCACGAATTTCCCAAGAGAATTATAGACAACAGCCATAAGATAAAAGGCTTTACCTGCCAATTCATGATACTGCAAAATATGATGTCAGTAGATGAAGTCACTTGTAATTCACTAGATTTCCAGACATGTTGCCAAACTCTTGCTATAAGATAAAATCGTCCTCAAAGACACAATTCAAATGAACAGAAAAAAACAATTAAAAGTTATCCACACCTCTAAGATTTCAAATTCTTTAGCAGCTTGCTTTAGAGGATCCAAAACAGTATCTGGGTCTTCCGAAACTACAACCAATTATCAATTTTATATTGCTGTTTTCACTGAATTTTGTAACATTTTAAGAGGAGAAAATCAATATGTTTGTGTTTCAAACCTGAATAATCAGACCTAGAGAGATGGCATTTTGCTATGATAAGGTTTGCCCGTGCACGCAATTCCAAACCACCATGACCAAGAATAATGGGCAGACCTTGATGCACAAGTGCTAATGCGTGCAATGAATGGCTATGTCCAACGCTTAACCATAATTCTCCAAGAGATAACATACACGTAGCCTGAAGAAGATCAAGATTAAAATGCTGGCACAAAGATAATGCTGCAAGCACATAAGGCAGTCCAGATATTGGGTTCTCTGATCTCTGTGTTTACAAATCAGCCAACTTGGAAGATGTCAAGACGAGATCCAATCTCAAAACTTTAATAATTAAAGACCATTTACATCATTGCAACCAATTACCTTGTGAATTTCACCAAGCAAGAGAAGAACATTTGTGCTTTCAACTTGCAAATTATACTTATAGCATAAGCAGAACAAAGATTGGGCTACAGATGTTGCCTGGATACATGTCTAAACATTAAGTAACTTCCAGTTGAAATTACATGAAGTTTGAAAAAATAAACTGTAAAATGCAAACCTTGCCAAATTGGCCTGCTGCAAGGAGTGTTCGAGCATGTCTTAGAGTAGCTTCAACTTTCAATTCCATATCTATTCCAGACAATGGAGATGCCAATGTTGATAACTGGTTCAAGATATGTTGTGCTATTTTGAGCTCTCCTCTGAAACAGAGTGATATGAATCAGGTCAAAATTTAAACCATCTCAGAAGGCATAATTAGATATGGGATGCTCATACCGATGTAGGGCACGGTCGTGAACTAACTGTAGCTTCAACAATCTGATACGAGATTTATAGACACACAAGAATTTGTTCTCTATCAACTCCAGTGCTGCAAAAGCTTCTGAAAAACAAAAATACAAAAAATAAATTTAAAAAACAAGGAAAAAAGAACATGAGATGCGTTAATATCAAATAATAGCAACCTATCTGTTAATACAAGTATAGAAAATATCTATTAATCTAACAATGTAGTACAATGTCATTTAAAACAAAAAGAAAAAACCAATCTAAATTTGCTCATGGATCAAATCATTTGAAAATTTGTATGGTCAGGGTGGGGGAGGGCAGGGGTAGGGGAACGATTGCACCTCATGTGCTGGGAGAATGTAGCAAAGCCTAAGGAGGCAGGGGGGCTTCAGGTATTGAAGTATCATGATGAGATTATTAAGGGATATCAATGCCTGGTTAACAAACTCTTTCAGCCTGGAGAATGTCCGGCCCAGTGGATACGAATTCTATTTCTATTTCTAAGTTAAATGCTAAAATCAAAAAAGCAGGCACGATGGATTCAAATACCACCCATAAATTGCATCAGGAACATAAGATGTCAGAAATGTACAGAAAAAATATTGTAATGGCAAAGCCATGAATGAAATGATATGTGGGGTACCATAATTAAGGGCAAGGATATGCTTAAGTTTTGAGCTGAAGTGCTTGCACATAAAAAGAAAGATCTAATCAACTGCAGCAACCAAACACCAGTGAAGTAATAGTGCAATCAAGAAATGTGGAAAAAAGGTGAGAGTAAAATATATACAGTAATGTTTTGTAGCTACTAGTTTGAAAAGTGTGATAATGTAATTGTCCTGGCAAAACAAAATCACAGGGAAGGAGAATACTACAAAGGAAAGGGCTTGAAGCAAGTACTTGGAAATGATACTAAGCAAGACAGTTCAAGGACGAACAAGTCGTGTAGGATGGTAGTTTGTAATGTCCCTATTAAATGATGACCATATTGTTTAAAGCACTCGTTTAAGTAGCATTAAACCATGCAAAAAAATAACACAGTGCCTCAGATTCTTGCAAATTAAACTAATGGAGCTGCCAATGCATATACACTTCGTTGGATATACTCACAAGTTGTAAACATGCTTTCATCTTGATTAGCATACGAAGGTTTAATTCAACTGTCACCCAAAATGCTATAAATTTTTTATGGTTAATCCCTGCAAAGCAAATGTACACATAAAAATAAAGCTCTGTTCAGGTCATGCAAATGGACTTCTGGAAGATAGCAAGGCACTGGATTCATCCTTCTAGATACAAGGGTCCAAATTTTTCTAATGAGGTATTAGCTTAGTGGTAAGAGCCTTAGCATGGAAACCCTACATCATAGGTTCAATTCTCATGAGCAACATTGACTTATGAACTTTAAAAAAATCATAAAAGGAATTCTGAAACTGTGCTGTCAGATAGATTTAAGAAAATTTCAGTAAACATTTAGCTTCGGTATTATGTCTCCAGTGAGATTCCCTTAGTTTCAATTTTACCATATTCAATTTAGTTAGCAAGTAATTCTTCCTCATGTCATCCAATTTAACATCCATCAATTCCAAATTTTCCAAATTGTTGTCCATGATCAACACCATGTAGCAGATCCAATGCTTTTTATACACACAATTTTAACAATGCCACTATAATATCATTTAATTCTCTCTCCCTTAGTAAACAAGGGCACTTCCATCTCAATGCACATATTTTCATAGCTCATGGTTAACCCTGTATCACAAACTAGGTCATAACTTAACCATTATTTATTCTCTCTCTACTCCATTAGCCTTTAAAAATCAACTGCACCTAATGATGAATTTAGTATGCTTCATAATGTTTTATAAAAAAATGCAAACTATGTCTGGTATAATGCTTTTAGGATATTTTGTGCTCTTTCTTTCAAGGCTTTGTAATTCTTGTGTGTAAAAGGCTGACTTTAGGGGAGACTTTTTTTTTCCTGCAAAACTCCCTGTATGCCTTTAATTTTTTTTATTTTTATTTTTTTGCCTTTGAGAAAAGGTCAGGAATATATTACACGAAAAAAGTAGTTACAAGTGTGTGTTTGTGTGGGTGGGGTTGGGGGTTTGGTGTTGTGGGGGAAGACCCCAAAAGACAAAAACTAGATGACCCTTATCCATTCACAGATACAATAGAGGGAAACAAAATTGGCCTGTCCTAGGGCCCTGTGTCTACAAAGGTCAACTTCGAAACTAAAACATAAAAATCCAAAATAATGAAGAGGACATCCAAGCCTGAACTGAATGCAAACAATCATCAATTTAGATGGGGGAATCTAATGCAAGGGTACAATGGCCACTCTTGCATGTGGGCCATGTCCAAAATATCTTTGTGGCATTTAGAAGCCACCAAGGTGGCTGCTTCCTAGAACTCTTTATACATCTCTTCCTTGTGAGCCTGGGCCTCAACAACAAGGTTCTTGGTGTTGTCCAAGTGCAATTTACTAGAAGTGATCCTAATAAACATCCTCAAGCCTACCTACGAGGCATTTTTGTTGACCCCCATGACCACCTAGAGGCACCTCCCTATCTGTAGCCAACATCCTATGTTGGATTCATGTGTAGCTTCATAGCTTCCCTTCATCTGTTCCTCCTTTAGGAACACACACACCCATTGTGTCACCTCCTCCTCCACTTGTGCTACAAATTACTCCTCTCTGCAGCGGTCCTCTTTGACTTGTGCCTGAAGCTGATCTTTGAGCACACTTTTGAGCACCACCTTTCTATCCTCATGTTGGCACTTTTCCTCCACAACCCTCTCTTTGTGTTGTTGTTCCTCTGCCTACTTCTATGTCAAGTCCTCTTGCTATCTTTTGGCTAGTTCCACCACCCACCTAGCCTACTCCTCCACCCTCACCCTAACCTCAATCTTAGTAGTGGCCCAACTAAGCTCAACAGCCAACTTAGCCTTGAGCTCCCTACAAATCTTTTTCTTGACTTGTTGCAATTGCTTCAAGAAACCATGTTGCTAATCTGTGGTTGATTCCTGCCAATCTGAGCTTTGCCTAGGCCCTCAAAACCCACCCTACTCCACCACACCACTAGGAGCAAAGGATGAAGAAGCCCACTCCTGAGGCTATCATCAATGCTCATAGACCACACCAAATGAGTGTGGTTTCATTGCAATAGGCTCTTGTGGTTTGGCCACTGCCCAAAGGGCTAGGATGAGTCATGAGTGTCAGCCCCACCAACACCAGTGCAGGGAGGCCAAGAAGAAATTCGGCAGGCTCACCTACCTCCCCACTTGCATGCACTACAAGAATGCAAAATGTGCTCCCTAGAGCTTCCAGATGTCAGATTGCAAAAACAACTTATCAACCAACTTTGGTGCCTCTTATTAAAGCAAGGGTAACACCAACTTTGGAACTTGACCACTAGTAATCTTTGGAACCAGCCGAACAAAGAAACACTCACCTCCACCTCAACTTGCACTCCGAGGTATGTAGCAATAGCGACCTCAATGAGCTTGATGCACATTGCCCAAAACATCATATGGTCCCCTTGCTAGCATCTATAGAAAGCATCATCCACAAGGTCAAATCACCCACAAGGTCAGGGTGGCCAACAAGGAAAGGGAGATTGTCCCACCTAACATGAGTAACTAGCTCCCACAAGGCCTGCTTATGGCAACACATGGTGCAATCCAACTCAAACATCAGCATCGCCCCCATTGTGGCACACACTTCCACAAACAACATCCCTAAGAGGCAATTTAATGTCATCCTTGCAAAGGGACAGCATGGAGAATCAGCTTGTTCCACATGCACCAAAGGAACCACAAGCCAATAACCATCAAAGTATTGCCATGAAATTTCTTGGAAAAATGAAGCCCAAGATCCAGCGAAATGCTTACTATAAAAAGGCAAAGAGAGATGAAGTGTTGTAGTATTTCCTATTCAGCTTTGTAGAGGGAGCAGAACGCATGAATGAAAAAGCCATGCTCTAGAGGAACATGTGAAACGAAAGTGCACCTTGGAAAATTAGCCAGATGAAAAAATTAATTTGCTTAGGGAGACGTTCCTTCAAAATAACCCACCACCAAAGCACCATTACATACTTTTGACATAACAGTTCTCACAACAATACATGCAATGCCCTAGCCTAGATGAACTTTTGAGCATGGTTGCAGATGTTCCACTAGAGATGCAAATCATGACTTTGTGCATTCCACAATTGGTACTTGCACCTAAGTATAGAAATCCACAAATCCTCTTTGTAATTGTCTTGCATAATTTGGTTAATGAGGACCTGGTACCCAAGCATAATCAAGTCTTCAAAAGCCAACACCCCAAGACCTTCAGCTTTCCTAGGCCATGCAACCTTCTCCCAGCATACAAGATGCAACTAATGACCCCTTTTTCCTCCCAACTAAATGAAATGTTAGATGATTTGGTTGACTTTGTTAATGAACTCCTTCAATAGGGAGGCAACAGAGGCAATATACTTGGCCATCGCAACAAAGGCAAAAGAAGCAAGAAGAACCCTCCCTTTGCTTACTAGGAATTTGGAAGTCCAATGCTCCACTTTGGACTAAATCCTCTAGACAAAATGAGACCAGGAGATAGCCCTACTTCAAGCATACATAATGATCCCCAGGTAGGAATCCTATTGAATCTTGGGGGGATCCCCAACATGTGGCATATTTCCCCCTTCATAATTCCTTCTATGTAGAAGAAGTGGGCTGCATATTTGTCCCAATTAATAGTCAGCCCTAGCTCCTGAGACATATGGCCAAGGCCTAGGCAATAGCCACCGCCTATGGCACAACTGCCTTCATCACTAGAAATGTGTCATCCACATACTGGTTGGCAATGCAAGTGATCCCTTTGATATTTAGACCCTAGACCCAGTTGGACCTACAATACTAAATCATGGTATCCATAGCAATAATAAAGACATATGGCAAGAGGGGGTCCCCTTGGTGCAATCCCTTACTAAGGGAGGAAAACTCCCATAACCTCTTGTTAATGTCAAAAGAGAAGGACCTTGTGGCTTGGATGTCGATGCACATATTTACAAACTTTGGATGAAAGCCTTTCCTTAATATGATCTCTTTAAGGGAATCCCATGATCGTATCGTAGGCTTTGGCAATATCGACCTTAAGAAACATGGGAATTAGGCCTTGTGGACAAAGTGCATGATCTCATGGAGCAACATGATTTGGTCTTGAATAAATCATCCTTTGACAAACCCAGCTTGTTGAACACCAATAAGAGCTGACATTAGAGGTTGCATCCTCCTAACAAGGATCTTCATAAAGAGTTTAAGGTATTGCACACTACGATGGCTCTAAAGTGAGCTAGATGTGTATAGTTTTGGACCTTGGGCACTAGAACAATCCTGCCAAAATTGATCTATTTTCTGACTTGGCCCCACCTAAGCATAAGGTTAAAAACATCAACAATATTGTTACTTAGAACATCAATAAATTCCCTAAAAAACTCAATCGGCCATCCATCGAGCCCTCCCACATTTCATAAAACAAATGCCTTAAAAAACTCAATCGACCATCCATCGGGCCCTCCCACATTTCATAAAACAAATGACCTTAGAGAGCTCTTGCATGGTTACGGAGGCCAATACTATGTCATTATCCTCCCTTTGGATGACCCAGTCAATGGAGATAGTGATAGGGGAGAAGTCCCCCCACTCCCTGCCCAAAGTTCAAACCAAAACCACTATAGGACCTACACAATCACTTGTGGTTCATGGACCGTGATCCCACCATCAAAGATAGAGTGGATCATCTTGGCACCTTTTGCAACATTTGCCGCAGCAAAAAAGAACTTTATATTCCTATCCCCATCCTTCAACCATCTAGCTCGTGACCTTTCCTTCCAATATGACTCTTCTTTTCTTGAAAGCTCCTAGAGCTGGACCAACAATTCATGTTCCTCTTCCTCCAGGGGTTCCCCTTGTTCTTGCCTTCCCTGTATGTGTAGAAGTCTTTGTTACAAAATTGCATGGCTCCAATGAAAGAGTAGTTGTCCTATGTTTGAATCTTTAGATCCCATGTTCAAGTAGGAACAGGCCATACTTAAGAAAGTCATGTGGGTCTTTTTGTGTTGGGAAATAGTCCCAAATATCCCTCACAAGTTTACACAGCCAACCTTTCATTAGCCACGTGTTCAAATCTAAACTAGGACGAGGCAATCTCACCTGTGTGCTAGAAAGAACAAAGAAGGGTTCTATGATTGAATGATCTCCACTCATGCCCTATGACAGAGACACCTCTGGTTAGAAATAAAGCATAACTGACCCAGACCCAATCAATCCTAGAGAAAACCAAATCAACCCACTTCCTCCTATTACTCCAAGTAAATTGGCAACCTTTGATGTCAACGTCAACCAATATGGGTGAATTGAAGGAATTCTTGGCTACTAGGAGTTCAGCAAAGTCCCCTTCAATCTTTTCCCAACCATACAACCTCTAATTGAAATCCCCCACTAGGACTCAAGCATCGGAATTTGGGATCTTGGTAGCAATTTGATGAAATTCTTGAAGACAATCTACCCAATCCTAGGGCCGATAGAAATTTGTGAGTCAAAGGCCATATGAAGGTACAAAAGAGGTGATAATCCAATCCAAAGCATGAAGGAGGTTCATTAGCATCATGAAGAGGCTTGCAAATCCCCCAACCCTCACACAACTATCCACAAAGGAGGTCCAACCCTGCCAATGCAGCAAATCTCTTTGCATCCCACGAAGCTTAGTCTTCCGGAGACAAACAATATTGCAACATCCCATACACACTAGTTCCTTAAGGGTACTTCTTCTAAAGGGGATACCTTGTACCCTACAATTCCATGAAAGGATCATCATGGACTACTAGTAGACCATTTCTTGTAGACCCCTTTGACAATCCCCTAAGTCCCTAATTCAATATCCTATTGTGTCTTCTTCTTTGTGTGTGCTTCATGTAGACTTGGTCATCTTGGTTGCTTCATTTTTGGCATCATAGTGAAACTCGAATCATCCTCTTGAACAACAATACCCTCATCCAAAACAATCCTTGCAAGAAGATCGAGGTAACCTTCATGCAAAAGATTCATGGAAGAGAGAGATTGCCACACACAGAACCTTGCAAAGCTCATGCACTCCTTCAATGCAGTAAATTTATTGAAAGTAATATATTCCCCAAAGAAGCCAATGAGTGTGCAAAGGAACTCCTCAACCCAAAATTCCAAAGGAATCCCAAAAACCCTAATCCAAACTAGAATTTGTGTGAAAACATCTAGGTCCCATTGGGCACCCAACCACCAATGGGTTAGAGCCAACCCTCAACTCCAAAGAACCAATGACCCCAACAGAATCTAATCCTACCCCTCATTCTGGAAAACGAAAAGCAAAAGGTCCTTAGCCAAAGAAGGAATCTCCACCTCACCAACACACCACAAGGAGATGATCCAATGCTTGATGAGGTCTATCCTTGGACGAGCTCTAGGTGACAAAAACTTTCTAATGAGACTTAGCATCTTCTACATCCCCTCAAGCATAGGCACATTCATCTAGAAAGAAAGCTTTCCCAAAACATGAGAAACTGTGTCAATGCCCCCCATCCCAAGGTGCCAACCATACAAACCAGCCAGGGGCTGCCCACCCAATGAGGCCCCTAGGCCCCCCACAACTACACCCTTCTCATGCACATGGCTAGCAACTTTATTGTAGCCTTTAGCTTTTGTTGTTCCCTCCATGTCATCACATGTATTTGGCACCCTAGTGGACTTGTCATCGTTGCTGCTCTTGCTACCATTACCATCCTTAATCTTGATACTACCTGCCACCACTCACCAATCCAAACCCACGATTGCTGCCACTCATTGTCACTCCTATCCCCTCACTTGTTGCCACCTTATATGCCTTTTATTATTCTCATTCCATGCAACATTTCCAAGTTATCATTCATTTAATTTCTAAGTATTTTGGTTTTGATTTATATCTTTGATACCATTCTTGGAGGTTAATAATCTTGTTCAGCTGATGGAACCTTGGGCCAACAATATTGTTAGAAACTTTGTTTACCTTATGCTTAAGCCTTAGTGATGCTCTCTATTATTTCTTTTGTATCTTTGTTTTGCTCTTTTTGGATGTTAATGAGAAAGCCAAACCCATGAGGGTGCTTCTAAACAAGGACAAAGCATGATCCTTTTCCTACCCAAGAGGGGAGGGTTTTTAGGGTTTGGTTGTAAGGATGAAAACCTGCAAGGGCATTGCCAAAACCATTAAACTTTTCATTTTCTTTGTTGCTTTTGAAGCTGTTTTGTTATTGGCAGGATATGCTAATGTTATATATACATAAATCAATTTGTTTTGCATTTCCTCCTGCACTGTAAAACTATTCTTACAACAATGTATCATTCAAGTTTGCAACTTTCAATGCTATTTTTGGCAAGAAAGATGTGAAAATGAATGAAAGGACTAAGTGATGAATTACTTCTTTCTAATTTAACTTTCTATGGTCTTTATGGTATTCGATGTGTAAGCTTTTGAATCAGATGTATCCTTGCGCCAACAAGTTATTGAACTTTCTGAAATTTTTCTCAGCCACTAGTGGCATTCTACTCATTTAAGCATAGTATTATGTTTCTGAATATTTCATTTGTAGAACTTAAACTGATTGGATCGCTGTTTAAATGTGGAAGTTAAAATTCATCCCCATGTCAACAGCACATTTTGTAGCCTAAAAGATACCTTTCATGTGTGAAATTATAAAAGTTTAGCAAATAGAACAGCAGGTCGATTTTGCAATACTGCTAAGCACTACCTTTTACTAAAATTAGATTTAGGACCTGTAACTGAGTATGAAATGTTTTAATTGCATCCATGTAGAGACCACAATATGCAAAAGATCTATTGGACAGAACTCAGATTTCAGCCCTTTCGTTTGGACAGTAGAATTATATATCAGTATAACCACCTAGAATTAAACTTGTGAATGGTAAGATGTAAGTCAGAAGTCTTACCAACAAGCTACACCACAATTTGAAAAGAAATGAAAGACAGGTGTCATCGCATATAAAAAAAATTCTTCAAATAATAATTTCTATTCACTTGAAAGAATCCTTTTGGTACGTCTTCAATAGTTTTAAGGTTGTAAACTAAACCTCACTGTCCACTATTGTTTTTAAATTCTTTTTAATTTTTTACAAAATATATTCCAAGTATGAATACATGCATTATAATATCATCATATAGCAAGTCATATCTGAAATATTAATTAAATCAAAACATCACAACCATCAAACTGTCAGAGTCTTGCTTCACATCATCAAATAGAGGTCACGAAGCCACCTACCCTTGTAACCTTTATAACCTGCAAGATGTTCGATAAGCTTAACATAACCTAAAGAAAGGTCATCTGCACTGAAGTACAAAACATGATACAGAAACTAAATCAGTTGTCGCAAAAAATGAAAAGAAACAATTTTTACTTGTCAAACTTCGTTTCACTGACCTTGCACTATCTGCATAACAGATGACATGAATCAAAGAATTCAAGCGAACCAAGGGACTACTGAAACATCCAACGTGAAGCATTATCATATAATGAACAATACAATTTTGAAACAAACTCCATAATGAAAATGGAAGTAAGAATACTAGGTTATCTGAATCTTAAAACCTATTACTAGACAGATTTAATAGCATCAATAAAAGATTAACATGTTTAATAATTGGTTAATTACGTAAGGCATTGTAAATGTGTAAAATAAGTAAGATTGATCAAAGCCTTTCTTTGAAACCTTATACCAGGTGATATCACATCTTACATTTTCTGGACCTACTAATGAAATCAGTTTCAGTATCACAAAAGAAATAAATGTATGTAATATTTCGAATGAACTTAATCTAGTTATTCTAATAATACATTATTATATTCATTCTGAACCAAATTATTCAATCATTTTAAGAAACTGTTAAAAAGAAATAGATATTTAGCAATGACTCATGGGAACACATTCCTACTTGAAAACCCTTATTTAAAACTTCCCAGGGATGAATAACATACCATAATGCAGGGGAATGTATCTAGAACACAGCAAAATAGAAGTGCCTTCTAGCAAAACTTCTATATCTTGGCAACATTCCTTTTTAAATTTTAAAATGGTCTTAATGTGTGACAACAAGAGGGCAAACGAGTGGGAACCGGAGCAAGAGTCAGAGTGAGGGCGACTCCAGTGGAAGGGGCGAGGATGGGACAAGTGCAGGCAAGACAAGCAGCAAGGGGCTTTGCTTCGAGGGTGGCAGGAGTTGGAGCATTGTGTGCAAGATGCTTTGGCGGCAGCTTAGGGTCTAGAGGTCATTATTTTGTTTTTGTTTTTTTTGGGAGGGGGGGGGGCGCGCAGGGGGCACTCCTCCCCATTGGTGCCTCAGGGCCAAGGGCATCAAGGCGTGCATTCAAAAGGAAGGTTTCATGCAATTGCAGATCAAGGCCGTTCTAGGTGAGGGGCTAAAAATTATGGAACTTAGTCTTATTCAAAAGGAATGTTTGGGATTGTATTACTGAAAATATAGTACAAGGAATTACAAAAAGCAGGTCAACAACGTTGGCCCATGTGGGGTGTGGTTACAACCCAAAACTAGCATGCCAAACTGTGCATCAGTCCGACTGCACATCCGTCTTTTACATCAAGACACTCAAAGCCAAAAACGACAAAGAGGGGGGGGTTGGGGTTGGGGGGAACAGCGACACCAAAGGGCTCCACGTCGCATTTTTTCTTTTTGCGGGGCGGAAGGGGAAGGCGTGCTGAAAACTGCAACCCTGCTATGGGCTCATTGGTAGCCTATGGCAGGTACAGTGTGGCCGCTCCAACGCATGAAGAATGTCCAGCATGTTGTGATGGAGCTCCGTGTCCACAAAACTAGCGGCGCGTCAACAGATATTGTTAGGAACTACATATCATTGGCATATTAATGATAAGAATGGAAACTGAAAAAAATGAATACATGTGCACCGTCTGCAGAAGGAAAAGCAACTAAGACAGCAGGAGTTTGAGGAGGAACAACACTGACAAGAGCAAGAGAAACGACAAAAATAGGGGAGGCAAAGGAGGAACAATGTTGGGCAGCCAAGGAGCAAGCTGAACGGGAGAAGGTGGAGGCCATCCAAAGATTGGAGCAAGAAGAGAGCAGGCAGAGAAAGGAAGAATAGAAGCAGAGGGGCACCCAAACTAGGTACCACAAAGCCCTTAATGGCAAGTCATCGATGGAAAAAGGAAAATGCCCCTATCTAGAAATGGGCATCAACTTCAATTCCACCAGCCTCCTTGTTCACTCTAACAAAGGATGTCACTTGCCAAAGGAGGAAAAGGAAAATCAGTTAGCTGAGCTTAAGAGAGTTGATGAGGCACATGCCTTTCTGAACGTTGAAGAGGATCATGAAATTGTAGACCTGCTCCACAAAGATTAAGGAATTTTCTGCATATGTTTTCTTACATTTTCCAAATGATGTCATATAGGCTTTGTCAGTATGCTAAAGGTATGAGTTGGTGGGTCTTGAATTTTAAGGATCACACGGGGTTTTTTGTTTCTATGTACTCTGGTATGGTTGGGAACACTATCTACCCATAATATATGTCTATCTTTCTGTTGATGATATAGCGGAAAGCTATGGGGTGGTCTTCAACCCCCTTCTATTTCTTCTGATTGGTGTGAGCTTTATGCTCACCCCCATTTTTTTACCTCTATTGTTGTTAATACAACCTCGACCTTTCTCTCACAGAAAGAAATGCATGGATGAAATATCTGTCTAATGTCGTTACTTAAATTCTAAACATCGCCATAAATTCAAACCATTCAATGGTAACTCACTGGCCTGTCAACAAATGTGATGTGAGTTTGAGCTTCACCTCTGACATATGCTTGGGTTAAATGCATAAAAACATACAATACACACACATACAAATATAGCGTTCAGCCCTGCAAACATACTATGAATTCAAAGGACCCAAACTATTAAGTTAATTTTCTAAAGAATATATGCACAAGTCAACTTATTAACTCCATGTAGTTTTCATACACATGAATGAATAAATGCAGCAATTAAAAATAGGATGTTTTCCGGTTAGTGTGCTTTGTGGCTCTTGGACATCAATACCATTGGAACATACTTTCAATTAACAAATACCTGTCAGACAAAACTGAAATCAAAAGTTAATAAGAATGAAAATTATTTACTATTTCAGTCCCACACAATAAGTCAAGATAACAAATTGGATTTCAGATTGGGTAAAGTTGAGATCTGATGCTGTTAATGCTTACCTTCCATACAATTCCCATGACATAGATCTAGCCAAGTAGGAACTCCCAGAAAGTTGCATTATGGTTCGAGCAATGGGACCACGAGAACATGATCCATCACCTGCCAGAAGTAATGATCCATTTGGCCTGCTAAGTGAGCGTACTGACAAGTCACTCAGAGGAGCACCTGCTACTGAACACCTTGGATCTATTCCTGATTCACTAAGTGCATAACAGCTTAATCGCAGCTCCTGTGCACACAAAGAGGTCAATGTTAATAGAGAAGTGAACCCATTACTTTTTAATGTAACTTGTCATGTGTAGCATCCAAAAAATAGCATATTACCCTGCAAACATCAATAGGTTGTGTCCTTAACTTTGTTGAAATCTTCAGTCCAAAGGAAAGGGGTGCTCTTTGAACATGCTGTCATTCAAGAGAAGAAAGTCACATTCTTAATGAACATTCAATCAGCAAAATCAAACCCTAAACAAGTAGTAGACTTTATCATATTTTAATTAGTTGATATGGGCAGGTCACAGGCTAAAGAACACAATTTCTTAAAAAAGAAGTGAAAATTAAAAAATCATTTTTATTTTTAAAAAGGAAGGCAAATTATATTTCAAAAAGGGAAAGGCAGGTGTCCTTACTTCAAGTTAGGGATTCACAAAAGGACCTCGTGAAGCAAGCTTAAGCAGTTTTTCAAGCAGAAGGCCTTCACTCTACATCGAGACAAAGCCCACAATCTAACACCTCATCAAAGGGAAGACCATTAGAGGGAACTTTAAAGATTTAAGACTTTAATCTTATCAAATCCAAGACTGAGAGAAATATTATAGATAGGGTCAACCCAAAGAAAAGACTAATTTGTGGCTACAGGCACCTTCCCCTACCTAAATGATGAGTTGTTGTTTTTGCCTCTATGCCAGAGGTGTCTGTCATTGGAATTTGATGTTTTGTGAGCTACTTGATTATATTCTTGTTTTTTATAATGTGGGGATGGGGAATGATTCTCTAATGATAGTTCTCCTTTAATCTCACGCTTTCCTACTTCCATTTGTAAAAGGGGGTTCCTCTTCCCCGCCTTTGACCCCGAGGGAGCTGCTTTGCTCTCCCTCACCTTTTGTACCTCTTTTGTGTATATAATACAACTTCCCCACCATTTCTGAAAAAAAAAAGAAAGAGAAAGGAAAAAAGTTTTATCATCCTCATTTCTGTATCTTCTTTTACAAGGCCCCTGCTGTTGAGATTGGCTGATGCAAAAGATTGGTTCATGCAGCCATTATTGTCACAATTCGAGTTTATTGTTGTTTTTTTTCTTCAGATTGTTGATGATACGGTGATGAGTTTGGGCAATTTAAATTTCTGAAATTGCTTAAAAAGAATTATGGTTGAATTCTGATTTACTGGAAATCAACTAAAATTCCCAACATTTAGTAGCAAAGCAACAAAGACATTGCAGTTCTCAAACATTAAAAAAAATAGGAAATGGACCAATTTTGATGTTTAATATAAACAATTTTGATACAAAAAAAGATCTATTTGAAATTTCAAATATTCATTTAAATGAACAAACATACAGCAATGTAAACCATACAATGTCAAATGTTTTGATATTATTAATAACTTTGAAGAATCTGATAGAGATATCAGTGGTGCCTCTATAGCTATAAATTATCAAATCAAGCCAATGAGAAATAGCTGAGCTCAAGGCTTCCCAACTCAATGTATCATATGCCTTGGTAATGTCGAGCTTAAGGCAAAGCCCTGGGAAACTCGTTATTCTAACATAATGAAACACCTCCTGCATTAGAAGCACTTGGTCCTACAAGGTCCGACCTTGCACAAAACCTGTTTGGTTTACCCCCACTAGCTTGGGCATTAGCAGCGCTAGCCTACGAACAATCATCTTGGAGAATACCTGAATCAAAACGTTGCAGACCCCGATAGGGCGAAAGTGTTCTAGGCAGTGTGCCTCAGCTTGCTTGGGGATGCACACTATTCGAGAACAATGGAGCTACCTTCGGACCTGCCTCTTGGCCAGCGTGAGGTTGAACGCCACCAAAATGTTGGGCCCCACAATATCCAAGAAGGTCCTAAAAAATTCAAGGCTCCAACCGTCAAGCCCAAGCGCCTTCCCACCCGACATGTCGTTGATGGTTGCTACGAGTTCCTACCATGAGAATGGAGCCAACAATTGAGCGTTATCCTCTTTGTTTAGCACCTACGTAATTCGGACCAATATGGGCTTGGTGGGTCACTTGGCCCATATCTTCACCCAATATCGTGTCAACTCCCTGGCGACGCTATGTGGCTCATCAATTATCCCCTCCTCCATGGTGTGTATGCACTATGGTTAGCTCCATCCCCGTGTCTTGGTGACGGCAAAGAAGAAGTTTGTTTGCCTATCCCACTCCCGGAGCCATCTTACTCGTGATCTTTGTTTCCAGTATGTCTCCTCCTCTAAGTCAAGGCCCTGAAGCTGCCGCAACATGTTCTGCTCTTCTTCATGTAGGTCCTCCCCTGCCTCCTGTCTAGTCTGGATCTGAGCTCGCTTATCCTGAAGCACCATGTGACCCATTCTGAACAAGAATTTGTCCTCCACTGGCAACGCCTAGATAGCCCATTTCAAACGAAGCAAGCCATCCTTGAGGAAGTTCCGGGGGTCTCCCTAGCCCGGCCAGTACTCTGCCTAAATGTCATCAACTAACGGCCTCAACCACAGCTTGGACAACCAAGTTACCTCAAAATGAAACAATCGCGGGGTCTAGTACCTTTCCGGTCCAAGCAAACAAACTAGGGATCAATGATCCAAAGCCACCCATTCATGTCCCGTAACCCGCGCAGCTGACCGAAGGAGGAGGTCGGAACTAATGCAGATTCGGTCAATTCTCAAAAGGACGTGGTCGAGGCCTTTCCGCCTATTTCTCTAGGTAAATTGGCAGTTCTCAATGGGCAAATCCACCAGCGAGTGGACTGCCAGGAAATCCTGGAACTCCTGGGCACCCAAGGGGGGTGCTCCCCCACCCAATTTTTCCCACGGGTGTAATCTTTGGTTGAAATCCCCAACAATTAGCCATGTGAGGCAATCTTGTACCAACATTGCCACACGCTCCATCTCCTGCAACCTCTACTCCAATGCCTGCACCCCATAGAAGTTGGTCAGCCAAATCCCCCGGGAGGAGATATGGACTATCATGGTCCATTATGAGGAGTCAACCAGTGTCATGTCGTATCGAGCTAGGATAGCAAGACCCCCTGCCCGACCCACGCAAGGGTGCACATGGACTTTCCAACCATCCCAAAAGAGATGGTGTGATTCTGTTGCCTGCAGCTTGGTCTCTTGGAGGCATACTATATCGCACTCTTCATCACAAACAATTTTCCTCAAGGTATTTCTTTTATAGGGTGTACCCTATCCCCTACAATTCCAACTAAAGATCTTCATGTATGCTCGAATGAGCAGCGTTGGTAGACCTCCCGGAGGATCTACTATAAACCCAAATCAATACTCGGTTGAGCTTGTTTAGCTCTGGAGAGACTCTCACATGGGCGTCCGGGGCAGCTCCCCCCTCCCACACAACCGGGCTACAACCTAAGTCTCCGAATGCAGGCTCCTTCTCCAGGATTTGATGGGACGTGGTGCTCCCCCTCACCATGTTGACCCATTCGCCCAGGGGGGAGCACTATCCCTGGCGTCGTTGGGTCAACTGATGATGGTGGTGTGGCATGGGGGGTGTTGGTGCCAAGGTTGTGGGTCGGTTGTGGGGGGATAGGTGAAAGTCGCAGTGGAGAGAGACGTGGCAGGGGGTGGGGGCACTTCTGCAAGGTTTTTGTGGGTTGGGGTGTGGGGGGGCAGTTGATCTAGTGGTGGGTTCGGTCAGCCTTTACGTCCCACGATAACCCAATCCCCGCCCTTAACAAGCTGTCGGACCTGGTCCCGCGCTCGCGTTGGCCGGACCCTCCAAAATCGACAATCAGCCTCCTAGTGACTAGGTTTCCCGCAGCACACACAGCCTCCACCCTTGCCCTCTCGGGCTTTATGTCCCGGTTCCATGCCTGGCTCTGCCTCCAAGTTTTCAAACTCAACCTGAAGGTGTTCCTCCCCTCCTAGGAGTTCCAACACAATTTCCCGAATGAGGTCCTTGGCCGATGGATTTCGCCACATGCAAAAGCGGGCCAAACCCATCCGCACCATAGACTGTGTGACCCTATTGAAAGCGATGAACTCTCCAAAGAACCTCACCATACATTCTAGGAACTCCAGGTTCCACATCTCCCATGGAATCCCAAACACCCTTATCCACACCGGTGCCCGAGCAAATAGGTCCGTCTCATGGTGTGACCCCAATCACCAAGGGGCTAAAGCCCGCCCCCCAGCACAATAAAACCATGGTTCCCCCAGCAGCACCATGTCCCTAGCCTGCTACGTCAGAAAGATAAACAGTAGTAACTCCTCAGACAGGCTCCAAACCTCCACCTATCCAATCTTCCAGTTTTCACATACCCACCTGTGGATTACCTCCATCCGCAGATGGGCACCCAGGGACACAAACCGACCAATGAGGCTCCGTTGCATGGTCCGAACTCCCTGCATCGGGGGTCCGTTAACCCGGAGGCGCATCGTGCTATCGATATGGGAGTGTGCCTCAATCTCCCCATTTGGTAATTGATATTTGTTCCCCCCCCCCCCCCCCTTGGTGGTCCTGCTTGGCCCTCATCGAATCCTTCCTGCTTTCCGTCTGCTCACCGCCACCCGTGTGTCCCACGGTGAGGCCCGGGTTTGTGGGTCCTGCTCCAATGTCGGTCGATATACCTGTGTTCGCCCCCCCACACGCTCACCTGAATCTCCGCTCCTGCGCTCGCCATCAGCTCCCCATAGTTCATTCTACCGTTCGGTTATACTATTATCTTTAATTTTGAGCAAGTTAATCCTTTTTATTCTATCAAGGATATTGAAGAAGGAACCAAGTTAAGCATTGCACCCTCATGAAGTTCATCTCATGGAACATTCGGGAACTGTTGAACTCCTGACAACAAGCAATTGTCCAATATCATTGTCAAAGATTAAAATAGGTAGTTTTAATTTGACTTTCGCAACTAATTTTTTAATGCCTAGATGAAGGTACCTTTTTACAAATCATGAAGATGGAAGAGGTGGTGTTCTTCTTTGTGTTGCTCAAAAATATTACACTTGCATCATTGATTCCTGTTCTATTTTGGGAACCAAAGATGTTTGGGTTCAATTAAATGCTTTTGGTTTAATTTCTGGTATCTACAGTATATATGTTTCATGTGATTCTCAAGAAAAAACTCTACATTGATGTCAACTTAACAATGGTTTTCTTGATGTTGTTTGGTTGATTTGTAGAGATTTTAATATGTTAGAAAAAAATTGATAAAATAGGATAATAACCTTTTACTTTTCGACAAGATGAATAGAAAGAAGGATCTTCTTTTAGAAACTGGTATGCACTTTCAGATCCTAATGTTGTTGGGAATCATAGAGATCCAAGTTGGTTCATTTGGTGTAACTATAAATGGTGAGGACCAATGCTTCACTACGAAAAGTGCAATCGCAATCTTCAAACTTACAAGATCAATTAAGACAAGAAAAGAAATAGTTCTTTATTCTTGCAAAATCATGACAAAATTTACAAGGCTGAAAGCAAATTGCCCAAGGACAGACAAGGGCTCAAGAGAATCACAATCACAACTCTTCACAACACACAACACACAATGGCTAAAAGCCTTACAGCATGGAAGCTCAATTGGAGCGTAAACCCTCTCCTCTCAATTCTCTCCCAAAACTATTTCACAATTCACTACCCATCTCTCTTCATATGAAAGGCTTTCATCCCTTTTTATAGTCTCTTCATCCTCTTTTCAGTGCTCACAATACGAACTTATGGCCATTGTGATGAGTGTTGGAGACGTCTTGGACATGTTTGAGATGTCTTAGTCAAGAGCTTTGATAAACAAACAAGATGTCTTGAAAAGCTACGAGACATCTTGCATAAGACATCTTGAATCAAGTAGAGACATCTAGCTTCTACACGAGATGTCTTGGCTAGCCTAGAGATGTCTAGACAGAGATAACTGTCAAACATTGAACTTCTTCCCGAGAGTCTCAACAAGTAAAATGCACTTCCAATTGTCTTCTTTTGCCTCTTGGACATGCATAACAATACAAAAGAAAATACAACACACCTAAGGTACAAAGAACGAGCACAAAAACACAACTTAAGGATGTTACATGAGCTACGTGATGTCCTCATCAATAGAGATGGCTAGCTAAGAATATTTTACAAATTAGATAGAACTTATCTTTTACTTCCCTTGATTTATGCTTTGACTCTCAACACAAAGTATTTGTTTGAGCATATCCAAAATGCACTCTTTCAAATCACCTGCCCATCAAGTTCTTGATTCAAAGAACATGTCATGTGAATCTTCCCTCTAAGCTTTTTATTGCTAATATTGTTTTCTTATGTAATAAAAATTTTCAGAGGTCCTTTCATCATGTTTTGAACTTGGTTCCAAGACCAATAAATTCTAATCACTTCATTGAATGGTGGAAAATTGTTAATATTCGCATTATGATATTTTTAAGACATTTTGGTAAATGCTTAGCTAAAAAGTGCTTAGCTAAATTCAATCCCACCTACGCCTTTCGAATAAAAAGAATTTCAAGCTAAATCCAATCTAAATAAAACCTCTTTTCAAACTCTTCATGACAAGTATTTGCCAATTTTCTTGGAATCTCCTTCACAATTTTGATCTTGCTTTTGGAATAATTTAATTTGGCTTGATGATGTTAAAATGGTTCATTTTTCTAATGCAAAAGGTCAACAATAGTTTGATAGAGAGAAAGTTCTTTTGATATCCTTAATCATAGATGGAACACTCAAGAAATTGAAAATGATTAGATATAAAGGTTTAAAAACTTGGAGTTCAGCCAAAAGTGCAGTTTTTTACTTGGTCTATATTATATAGAGGTCTTCCTATTGGTCATCAATTACAATTTTTTGGTTCTGATAATCCAGTTTGTCCAATTTACTCTCAAAAAGACTCTATCAAACATGTGTTTGTTTATTGTTTTTTTGCTTAACAAGCTTGGCAATGGTGTTTTTTCAGAAATTCCAAAAATTCTTTTATTTATGTCATTTGTGCAAGGACAACGAATAATGGCACTTTTAATATTTTTTGAAATATACTTAGACTTGAAGTAAAACTGTCATTTGGAGTGATGGTAAGGTGTCCATTTCTTAAGTCAAAGACCTGGGTGCAAGCCTAGGCAGAGCCACCTGAAGAGGTTAGACTTTCGCTCATCTATTAACCCTCCTGAGACCCCACTTAGCGGATGAGCACTGTGGCTCCGAGTGATAATCCTTATACTTAGGCTTGATGTCCTACTTTGCATTTAGAAGCACAAATGTGATGTGATTTACAAAAAGCAGTCAAACTTGTGAATAGATTTTGTATCCATTCTGGGAATGTTTGGAAACTCCAAGATGTACACGTTGCCTTTCTCCATAGCTTCATCTTGGCCAACAGGTGAATCTGCTGAAATTTTTCTTTGCAACTCTCCAAAAGAGAAAACAGTGGCACCACTCAAGGCTCATTACCACCCTATGGAATGTTGCTAAGGCCCTTCAGGTTCCACCCCCACTGAATCCATTGGAACAGTGCTAGTTTGGTCAGGTCTATTCTAGGCGGCAATTACTGGAAGATAGTGTCTCCTCTTCCAGAGATTCCATTGGGCAAACGGTGTTTGAACATATGCTCCTTTGCATGAGAGTTTCTCTGCACTAGAACATTGATCCAGCTCTTTTGTTCCACTGATTTCCTATCAAACAAGGACAGAGCAGTACAGGAAAGAGGACATAAACCAACTTTTACAGCAATGGCTCCATGAGGTGAAGGCTGCCATGCATGCAGAGATAGAAGCAAAATTTGCTATGGATCTCACCGAAGCCACCAAGCAAATTTAAACACACTTACGTGAGGATGAGCAGCAAAGGAGAAGGACCATGGAGGAACAACAGCGAAAGGAGGCTGAAGATAGGACATGCAAATAAAAGAGGGTAGAGTGGAGGCAGTAGCTTCTCTAGGAGGCAGCACTTTGGAGTAGGCTGGGGGATCAACTTTGAGAACAAATTCAAGTGGCCCTCATAAGGGGAGGTGAAGGAGAAGAGTGCCAAGGAGGAGGAAGCTTTCCAGTGCGCCAAGGACCACCTAGACTAGGAAGCCATGAGGACATAGTACAAAAGAACACATAAGTCAAATGCCAAACTTTGGTTCAATGGTGGCAAATGCCCCCTGTCTTCATGAGGGTTAGCCACCACATGTCCTGGGAGAACCTAAGGAAATTTATTAGATAGACTTTGTGTCACCTCCACCCTAATAAGGACATGCATATGGGGAAGGAGACCCATGATTAGATGGAGGAACAAGATCAGACATTCTAGCAAGCCACAGGCTTTATGCTCTCAAAGGCCAATAGGGATATTGTTGATGTGGTCCACAAGCAGGAAATGCCATGTTGCCCTGCCAAAAACTATCTATTCATGTATGACTTGTTGCTTTTGTTGCTTTAGTCAGGGTCTTTGTCTTAGATTTCATGGCTTTGTGATTTTTCAGTATGAATGCTATTTGGGGACATCTAGGACCCATTTTTGTGGTTTATCTAGTAGATCAACTATTTTTGTTTATCATTGTTAATTGTTCTTAGGAAGGTTCAACCCCTCCCCACACACCATGCCCCGCCCCCCACCCCACCCTACACTTCTTTTTCTTTTCTTTTCTTTTTTGTCTGATATTTATTGAGGGTTCCCCTCCCCTTCCTCCCTTGTCTAGGGGTTGGGCCCCCCGTGTTTCTCCATTGGACAAACTTCTTTTCTGATGTAACATAACTGGCACAGCCTTTTCTCAAAGAAAAAGAAAAAAAAACATGAAATCACTCCAAGGCAATTTGGGGGGATCTGAGAGCCTAACATTAGAATGATAGTTTGTAGGTGGTTAGCAAAACATTAATATATCTCAATGTAACCTATTAGAAATGAACTTTTAGTGTGTACCACAAGTCCTTAACAATAACCTAAACTTCACTAAGCTTTGGTGGCTATCACTTGTTATTTGGTAGGTCTTGTGTTCAAGCTTTTCTATTTAGAAACATATCACTAAAATACAGAACATGTTTATTTTTATGCACTAGTTAAAAATGGTACAAATAGTTGTATTGTTATACAACTTATATCTTATTTTTTTACTGCAGTTTTTGGAGGCTAGAAATAAGAACAATATTCAAAAAAAATAAAAATATAAGGTTGTGGAGATGCTGAACTATAACCGTAGTCCTTTGAGAGTCACGTTCTTCAACCTGTGTGACCCTATACTATCTATCTATGTTGTTGTGTTATGTTCCGAGTCACAAGAGCCTGGTACACTAAGGATCTAGTTGCCAGGGAATACTAGCAAAATTAAATGCCTGCAAGTAAACTAGTAGCGCATTTTTTGTATAACCCACGGCATATTTGCGATCTTGTACTATTGAGTATTTCCAAAGATGATTGGAGGTTTCAACATTCAGTAAGGTATTAGAGGAGTTTAGTAGAGCAGGCATGACCGAAAGACCATATGAGACAACAAAGCAATTAGTTAAGCATTAATGTAAATCAACTACGGTAATGGCTAATCAAAACTCCATGGATTATCAAATGAATTACTCAATAGGGGCTGGTTGCAAACACCATTCACCAAGGCAATAAAACACCAACAATGTGCAAGTAAGTGTTCATTTGGGGGGATCAATGAACAAGCATGCACGAGATGGCTAAAAGATGGAGACCAGACTATAAGTTCTTTTTTGCTGCAGCAAAAGCCAACAAGAAGACCAAAAGAATTCATTGTCTCGTCCAAGGGGAAACCATGTTGCATGATGATCAGGCCATTGCCCACACTATGCAACAATACTGAACCAGAATCTGGTCTGGGGAGGATCCCTCCCCTAGCTCCATCCACATCCAAAGGGTCATCCAAGATTACGAAAACGAAAGACTTCTTGCCCATATCACCAAGCAAGAGTTCCTTGAGGTCCTTAGATCCATGAAGACCAATAGGGCCCCAGGTGCTAATGGGTGGCTGGTGGAATTCTTCAGAGATTTTTTCAATATCCATCAAGACAACATTGTGGATGCCTTCAATCTCATGCTCAGTTGGGGATAGGTCAGATATGAAATAAACTACTCATGAATTGTGCTCATCCCAAAAACTCCTCATCCCACCAAACTAGCTCACTTCAGACCAACAAGGATCTGTAATACACTGCCTAGGTTATTCACAAAGATCCTTGTTTCTAGATTACAACTGCTAATGCCTTCTTTGGTGGGCATCCAGCAAACAAGTTTCATCAAGCATAGATACATCCATGACCAAATCCCATTACTACAAGAGATCATGAACTCTGTGCAAACAGCGAAATTCTCAGATATGTGCATCATGTTTGACATAGCAAAGGCTTATGATGCAATTTATTGGGGCCCTCTAAAGGACATCATGCTACAAGGAGGGCTCCACCCAAAGTTCATTGACCTATGCATAAACCTTCAGGCTTCTAGGGCATACTCTTTTGATATTAACAACCAGCTATAGGGGTTTTCCTATCCCCGTAGGGGATTGCACCAAGGGGATTCCCTCTCCCCCTACCTCTTTATCATTGCCATGGACACTATGAACACATACTACAAGGCCAAAGGGGTGCGTGCGCTAAGCATTGAGGGGACCACATGTATCATCAAACATTATGTGAATGACACGATTTTGGTCACATAGATGATTGTGCCGTAGGTGGAGGTGGTGGCTAGAGCCCTCCAGAGAATGTCCCATGGGATCAGTCTTACGGTTAAGTGGGAAAAGTCTACTACTCACTTCTTCTGTACGAACACAGTTATTAAAGAGAAGATATGTAGGACATTGGGTATCCTATTGAGGTCCCTTCAAGACTCATACCTAGGTGTGCCCATGCTTGTGCGGAACCAAAAGGTTACCCAGATTCGGCTGGTTTAGAAAATCCAAACCAAAGTGCAACATTGGACCTCTCGTTTCCTTACCAGGAAGGGGCAATTCTTGCTGGCTTCCTCTATCCTCTCGGCTATGGGCAGATACATTGCTTCAGTGGTTGTCACTACCAAAGGGGTTATCATCAAAATTGATCAAATCAATCATAATTTCATATGGTTTGGTGGGAAGGGAGGCGATCGAATGGACCTTGTGTGCTGGGAAAAGGTGGCACAGCCAAAGAACTCAAGGGGGTTGTGGGTGATAGGGTTCGAAAATATCATTTCGATGGGATATCACTCCATCATTAACCAATTCATGCAAAAGAATGCAGAGGCACTAGATGATGATACTAAGTAGGAAATATCACCCATGGGAGGCTACTGCTCAAGACTCCCACCTGTGGTGAAATCTCTGCTTGTTTGCCCAAAAATTGTCATAAATGGGGCTCCGAGGAGCACCATCATGGGAAATAATGAAACTTAGATAGTTGGTGGCTCAAGGGTAGCACAGCATCTGGAAGGGCTACTTGAACAAAAAAATTAAATGATTCATTTGGCCTATTATCCATGGGGCACTCCCAATATGGGCTTTGCTCCAAAGATGCATCCTCCCTATTAATGACACCTACCCCCTTTGCCACAACACCATTGAAACCACCCAACACTTTGTGTCATTTTCCCATTCAGTAAAGTGGTATGGGTAGCCTAAGTATCACATTGATGCAATAGTTGCACAAGGACTCTCCTTCTAGAATGGTGCTCTGGGCTCTTTGGTGGGCAAGAAACGGCCAAATTTTTCAAGTCGCACTGCTCACACCACCAACACAAATTACGTTTCATGCCTCAAACTTTGGAACGATCCTATCACTACTATGGGGGTTACTCCCACCTTCGAGCCCGACTATTAGAGCTTTAGAGGTAACCAAGCACTATGGATGTTAGTAGTGCAAATGGGGTGGGCTATCCTTCTTCCCCTTCTCATTGATGCCCTAGACCTTGCAAATGTGTCCTTCTCACAGTGGAGAGTAGACACTACTACTTTACATGGTGTCTATATCACCCTTACAAAAACGACCATTGTCAAGTACCTCAACATCCCAACGGTGGGGGAGATGGTGTTACCCTCGTGACGAGGGCTCCAAGACACCAAGGGCTTTTTCACTGGGCTGGTCCCAAAAACCAAGAGTGGCCAAGTCCCCAAGATGGCTTTGCCTTCACTTTGGCAACATGCCACAAAGCTTGTTGAACGATTTTTCATCCAATTGGGTAATATGTGGAAGCTACAAGGGCTGCACTTCGCCTTCCTCGGCCACATGCAACTAGGACAGTCACCCAACCTATCCAAATTCTTCTTGCCTTCCCTTCGCTGGGAACAAAGGGTCTGACATTCCAACCTGATCCTAGCCTTGTGGCAGGCGACGTGGCCTTTGAAGCCAATGCCAATGAAGCCCACTTCCTTCACCATGACATATACAAGGCCTAGGCCATGGCAGGAGGGATAGTCATCCTCCACACAAGCTATGCTGGAGAAGCAGAAGGGTTCGACAAGGGTTGGGCAGGGCCCTAACTAGCAAGTGTCTGCCATGGGCCAGCCCTCCTACCTTAAGGAACAAAGCTAGATCACCGAAGAACAAATATGCAAGGAGCTACAAGGTAAGTTTGAGGCTGACCTCCACAAGGCCACTACTAAGGTTGAAGCCAAGGTGAGGGCGGAGGAACAGGCGTAGTGGAAGGCTGAATTTCGACATTGCGAGGAGGCTAGGTCTAAGAAAAAGCAAGAAGAGCAGCAACTTAGAGAGGGAGCAGTAGAGGAAAAGTGCCATAAGAAGAGCTACAAAACACTGCTTTTAGAAGCGTGATGGAGGACTAACTCAAGGAACAAATAAGGGAAGACTTACAATGGGAGGAGCAAGAGCGGCTTAGAAGAAAGAAAGAGGAGAATGAACAGCAAACTAGGACCTTCCTAGAGGAGTAGCAAATGAACATGAACCAAGACCCTGCACACAAGTCAAATGCTAGGTGCTAGTTTCGTATGGGAAGATGCCTATACGAAGTCATGGGGATAAATCACAATGCCTCACAGCCCAAACTAAGGAGATTCATTCATAAGGACCAATTCCACTAAGCTCCACTTGGATAAGGCAACCAGCCTAAGCGAAGCCGCCAAGAGGCAACGGGAGGAGCAATATAAACAAATTCAGGAGGTCACAACTTTAGTGTCATCAGAGCATTACAAGATAGTTCTAGACACAGTGCATGCCCAAGAATGGTCACTCTACCTTGCTATGGATGTTCCAAGTTGGGCCACTCTAACACCCGATTTTGTTTTGCGGGATAAGTGCTCCTTATGCAGGGTTCCATCCCCCTTGGGGGTGATTGGTCTGTTTCTTTGGGTTGCTGAAGGTGTTTTATAGCCCGCCAAGCAATATAAACAATTTCAGGAGGTCACAACTTTAGTGTCATCAGAGCATTACAAGATAGTTCTAGACACAGTGCATGCCCAAGAATGGTCACTCTACCTTGCTATGGATGTTCCAAGCTGGGCCACTCTAACACCCGATTTTGCTTTGTGGGATAAGTGCTCCTTATGCAGGGTTCCATTGTCTATTTCTTTGGGTTGCTGAAGGTGTTTTATAGCCCACCAAGCAACACCCCCCCCCCCCAAAACGGCTTTTGCTACCCATTAGGTTTTTCTTTCCCCATGCTTCATTTTGTTCCTTCTTCCTTTAATGAGATCTCTAGACCTTTTCACAACAAAGTGGTCATTTGGGGGGCTTCTACAATGATAAGCTCAAAACCAATTCAACAACCCTCATGGTTATCAATGATTTTCTGTCTCATTCTTAGCATTACTATTACTATATTAATACCACCACCACCATCGTCATCATCATTCTAGCTTTATCCCAACAAAATGGGGTCGGTTCACTACTATACTAATACCCTGCATTGAAACTTTTTGCTAGAACAACAGTATGGAATTAATATAGTATAATTCAAGATACAAGTATTACTAACAAATGGGAAAGATGGGAGATGTTATTGCATTAAAAATCAATTTTTCTGTATCATTTGATTAATGCTCTAGATTCAAGGATATTTATTGACTGTATACATTACTATAGATAGTAGAAATTACATTCTTAGGGGCCATTGTTTGGAATGATGGTAAGGTGCATGTTTCTCAAGTTGTAAGGTTTGAATTTGGGCCTACACATACTCACTCAAATAGAGGTTAGGTTTTCACTCATCTACCAACCCTCCTGGAACCTCGCTTGCCAAGATGAGTATTGAGTTTCTAGTTGATAACCCTTTTTGGATATTTATAATAAATTAAGTAGTTAGTCTATGCTTATGAAGCATTACTTAATATTTTTTATCACTGTTAAAAATGTTGGATTTGCTTACCAATTTCCGAAAGCCCTAGTTCATCACAATTATTTGTTGGATATAATAGCGGTTGCTTCAAGTTTTTCAATGAACAAACATATCATGACATGTGGTAATATTGGTTACTGTTAATCACAACTAGTCAAAATGTCTAATACTAGAATTGCACAAGCTTTTTTTTCCTTTTCTTTAAGGAAAGATCAGGATTTTATTAATACGAACAGAATAGTACAAAGATGCAGCCCTTAGGTGCTATTCACCGCAAAACGTAAAATCACCCCCTCCCAGACAAAAACAGTGGTAACAATTCCCCCTCCACAAGTGCATCATGACAAAACAAGAAAACATCATGCCCCTCCATCAAAAACCAAAGACAGCCTCACCCAACCACTTAAACAAACCAACAAAATGCAAAACAAACACAGCAAGCCCAAAATTCACCCAACCCAGACCCCCACGGATGCGAGTGGGAAGCCGACTGCAAGCACAATAGGTCCTCTCTTGTGCATGAATCACGTCCAAAACTGCACTATGGTGTTTTGAGTCCATAATATTCGCAGCTTCTTAGAAGTTTTGAAAAGCTTGTGTCTTCCTACGATGCTCATGCTCAATTCCCTCCCCATCTGGATGCAAGTCCTTGCCTTTGTGCCTGATGTGGTGCCTAAGCACATGCCATGATGTATTTCGCACTATGTCCATGATGACATAAGGGCACCTTCCCTGTCTCAGCCATGCTCTAGCACCCTACTCAAGTGCCCAATCCAACTACTATTGATCAAGGCCTCCTCCTACTCCTCCCTAGCACAATGGTCCTGTTCTTCCTTCTCCCTTAACTCCTACAAGTGTGCCTCCTCAAGGATCTGCTCCCGTAGGCTCTCCCTTAGCTCCCTCTCCAAGGCCTCCCTCGCCATCACCTCCGCCAAGTCCTACCTATGGCGCTCTTCCCTCACCTCCTCCTAGAACCAGTGCTTGGCCTCCTCCAGCTAATGCTGGAAATCTGCCTTGTGCACAATGCACTACCAATTTAGTCACCTCAACAAAATCCATCATCCACATCGCCTCCTCTAGCTGAGCCCAAATCTCATCCTCACAGATGGCCCACCATGCCTACTAACAAGCCTATTCCTCCTCTTGAACCTATTGCACCACCACCTTAGTTGCCTCCATCACTTGACCATCCAGAGTCAATCGGGGAAGACACTTCCCAACTGACATCACCCCTTCAAAGCCATCGCCCCCAACCATACCCGTTGGCACCTCCCCCTCAAGCACCTCTAGATGGTTGTGGGGGACCCCAGAATCATCCCCCAACCCACCCCCAACCTCACCCACTTCTATATCGTTGAACACCCCCATCATAGCCAACAATGCACAACGCAACCTTCATCATGCGTACACCACTCTCACCTGAATCCCACCCGCCGAAGGAGGAGCCCTTGCCCTAGCCACCCACCAAAGGCCCAGAATGCTAGCCCCTCCGTTGCCTCTACAACATGTCCAGAAAGAAACGTGGCAAATTGAGGTGCTCACCAAGCCGCATGCACTGCATAAAAGTGAAGTGTAGTCCCAAGAACTTGGAAACGTTGCCAGACTGCACAAACAATTGCTCTATTAGCTCTACAGCATCTTGCCACAATGCCAACAAAGCTGACCTCAAGACCTGGCCACTCCCAATCTTGGACACAGGCCCAGGAAAGAAATCCGTAGGATCCTACAGATCATAACCACGAAGAGCAATCACCTCTCCCCCCTCCAACAACCCCAGCAATGCCACAATGGAGCCTTCCGTCAAGATAATCCACACCTCATGGAACAGGGCAACATCACCCATCCAATTGACAAAGAAGGCCTCATCAGCCAAGTCCAACTCTCCCTGCAGCAGGGAAGCAATTCAGCCCACCTGGCCCACTGCACCATCGCCCAACCCATCAGATTGGCCCCATAGGCATCGCAATTCGGCTCAACAATTGAAGTCACTGCCATTGCAACATGCACCTCCACCTACAGCCGAATTCCCTGAGGGGCAATCTATGCCAATGACAGGGGCAACAAACCCCGAAGCACCCAACAATTTTGGGCCTTCCACAAAATCCACAGGACAACCGTCACCTTTGAGTCACCGGAAATATTAATATCATGCCAAAGATTCGAAGCCCAGAGAACTAGGCCATAAAAATTACAATTAAATAGAAAGTGATTGATGGTTTCCATCGTGGCCATGCACACAGGATACGTGTCCATGACATGCACATAGAATTGGTCAAGCTTTTGAATGGAGGGAATCCATTAAATTTCCCATAAATTAAACTCACATTGCTTAGTAGTTTGATTAATTTTCTGTTAATTTTTATATTCTTTAATTTGACTATCTCGAGACATGCTAGAGGCTTAGTCTCTGATTAATCTGAATAAAAATTTCTATCTTGAGATATGCCAGAGGCTTAGTAATCAACTTTAACTCTGTTTTGAGGTGTAAAGTCCCGACCATATTAGTTTTTGAGTCCAATAGGATGCTTTTTATGTCCATAGACTTGTTTTCAAAGGTGTGTTAACATGCTTTTCCAAAGCTATAACTATTTTAAATGAATACTGGTGTGTTCACATTGCCATCATGGACTTAAGGGAAATCGGTAATGGAAATTTTTATGGCTGATAGGGTCTGATGCGCGACATCATGCAGGACGACGCATGTCCTCGTTGTGGCACCGTGCCCGAAACAATCGCACACTTCATTTATGAATGTGCCTGCATGTGCGCCACTTGGTGAAAGGTGGCAGTGCCCCCCCCCCC
>MNCI01036396.1:265511-297297 GCA_015680685.1 Gnetum montanum | reverse complement strand
TCTCTCAAAAAAAAAAACAACCATGGTTGAAAAAAATGAGAAAATATGGTACTTAGAACATGGATGATCAAATCACACGACATAAAATAAGGAACTATTTGAGAAAATGGAAGATTACACTGGTAGATCAGTTAACTTTGAAAAAGGAGGAAACAAATAGATATTCAGCAACAGAAGGATTGTCATCAAGGATAAATAATGTCTGAAAATGCTCGGCATAGATTAGGTCATTTATGTAAACAACATTACACACAATTTTCTCAGCATAGGATGCATAAAGAGTATGGAGTTAAATTTAAGAATTATGATTGCATTTTTAAAATAGAAACCTAGAATGTGTTAACCCATATAAAGTGTATCACTAATATTAGCAGTTTGGGTGGGTAGGAAACCCTTCCTTGGTTACCAAGAAAACTCTAACCAAAAATAGCACACGCTTCACTGTATATCTCATGCCAGCTCCAGCATTAGAAACTGACGAAAAGGAGATTTGTAAAACCTACGAGTTTACTGATTCTCTGATCATTTCCTGTACCAAATTGATGTAAATCATAAATATTTCATGAATTGAAATATTCTATTTGCATCAGTTTTCAAGCATGAGAGATATGCTATTTTAGTATAAAAAATTTGAACCACGGAATCTTTTCTTGAAAAAGAAAATGAATACCTTCATATGAAATTTTGCCAGAGCAAGATGACTTAATAAGACAAGGTGTGTCAATTTCAATTCAATTGCCCTATGAAGACATCTTTTAAGAAGAACTGGCAACTGCTCTTGGATGGCTAACGATGACATTGCACCCATGTCAATCCCATAAGGAATGGTTAATTCAGAATTACTTGAGCTGTCGGGCAATCCAACTTCAGATAAAAGGAAGCAAATAGCTCCCAAAATATGTGCAAGACAAGAATTATCACTAGCCTGCAATTAAAACCAAAGAATAAAAATGTTAATGTGCACAGATCTGCAACATCATATAAGGTATGTCTGATATTCAAAACTTAAATTAAAAAAGAATCGGCATCAACTTCCTAGGCAAGTAGATTCAATACACTCAAAAAAACATTACATCAATTAGAATTTGTTGCAAATTCATACGTGAGCTACACATTGATATGAATGAAAGAAAAAGAACTAACAAGTCAAAAATCTTAAATTACAAAAAGAAAATTCTGAGATTTTCAATATAATTTTGTACAAGAACATATTTACTTGTTTATTTAACCAATTCATCAAGTTACAATTAAACCCAAGTTTTACTGATTATTTGTCCCAATTATAAGAACGATGATGTGCATATTGAAGACATTGTTGTGCAATGGCTTTAGGGGAAAACAGCCCATGATTTCAAGCATAAAAAGCATCATCTCATAAACAGTCGCAAGTAGTATGCCTATTGTAAGGCCACCAACTCTAAAGGCTGTCATTTAATATATGATCATAGTAAATATGAATGAACATAATACTATTTTAGGATCATTCTTTATGGTCTTGTTAAAAATTTAATGAGAAAAAATTGTGTAAAATTGCATACTTGTGTCCATATAATTGTGTGGTTGCCCAAATAGGGGCTTAGGCAGGATTCGACGTGGGGGATGGCCAAACCGTGGGCGGAAGCAACATAGTAGGGATGGATTGACATCAAGGGACAGAGCCATTTTTCTACGTGCAGATCATTTTGGGGTCCCAAGGATGGTAGGGGCTAGGTTCTCAGGTGTCAGGAACTGCTGGGTTTTCTATTTTTAGATTGCAATTGGCCCCTATGAGCTATTTTGTACACATTTTGCAATTTTAATATATCCCAACCATTTCTCAAAAAAAAAAAAAAGGAAGGTAATGTAATCATTTTAATTGTAACAAAAGCAAGATAGTCTATTTGTCTTTATACCAATGGCAAAATGGAGGTTCTTAATGGCAAAATCGTAGAATTGGAATGGAACTAATTTTATTCCCAAAGAAAAATACGACATAACAACTATAGTATAAGAATATATGAAGAAATGTTACTCTTGGCAAACGACTATCCAAATAATAAGCTATAGCAAAATCCTGTATTCATAATCCATGCTTCAAAAATACAAAAATGGGTAGCCCCACATAAGCAAAACTACAAAGGACATCAAATGTTAATATTCAATCTATAAATAACAAACAGCTATGATCACTGTACAAAAATGCGCTCCAAGTAGACTATGAAAAGAGAATCCAATCAAGAAACAGATCCAACTATTGTGCCTTCAAGAAGAAGGGAGTAGCTTGGAAAGTTTTCTCCTCTCCCCAATGCAGGACATGCAACGACACACAACAAAGGCAAGGAACAAAGGAATGCAGGGAATGCATGACCTAACATAAACATCTAGTTTAATATGCCTTGTCTTTATTTGGTATGTGATAGCCTTATTGAATATGTGTAGGTTTTTCATGATATGGTTACCATGTGTGTATCCTTTTCTTTGGAAGAAATTCGAGCTATATGAATTCCAAAAAAGGATGTTGTACATTGGTATAGCTTGGGTCAGTGTGGCTGACCCCATGACCCTAAATTTGCAAGGCGTCACAGCCTTTCCACCATATATTCCCCTTTTCCAACCTCTTTTTTAACCCCACCACNNNGCCGCCCCCCCCCCCCCCCTTTGCCCCCCCCCCCCCCCCCCCTCCCAAAAGAACCCAACCAAACAAAACCCTAAGCACGACCCTTAATAATATGCCTTGTTCCCCTACTGAGTCATGCAGCCACTAGTCGCCCACAACCTTATCTTTCCCTCGATGTCCTGCAGTCTGATCCTTTCCCTGCGCTAACCCCCTGCTCTCAACCTTAGGCATCTATTGAGATGTCCCGATATCCGCCGCGGCCTAGTTGATAGTAATGCTTGTGCCCATTGCCAGCCATTGTTGATTTTCCATGATAATCTACACAAGCCCCACCCGGTGTTCAGAAATTAGATCTTCCATCCACCACAAGTTTTGAATCCACATGTACGTAGCCTCCCACTGTGCCTCTTGTCTCAACTTCTCCCACCTCAACCACCACCACGCCCATTCTTCCTTCCATGCTTGTTCTACCACCTAGCTACACTCCTCTGAGATATCCCAACCACTCACACACTACATATACTTCCCTTCCTCATCAAGCCCCCGATCTTGTCCCCCCTCCGAGCCTAAAGTTGTGCCCAACGTCATACCACTAGTTTCTGATCGCCCTGTCCTAGGCCCCTATGCCCTGCTACACCACCAGTGGTACACTAGCATTGTAGACAACGACGGGATTGAAGTACCCATGTGCCAAAGCACCATTATCACTCCATGGTGTCATCCAAGTTACCTCTGACTCAAAGAGCTTCAGAAGAATTGGGGCATGTTAAGGGGGGTACCATGCCATATATGTTTCAAGAATGCGAAATGGACGCCCACCAATTTGTGGGGGCATCCGAATTGCACAAAATATGTTTCGACTAAAACGGTTGCTTCCCTCCAAACCCCTTGCAGCGTTGATCTTTGGATCGTCTTGGGGATTGCCCCTAGGAAGAATTCTACCACGTCAGTTTGTGCACGGACCATCGACACAATCACCTCCCCCTCCACGGCAGTCGCCAATGTCAACACTGAAACAATAATTTTCCTACAACGAAATTTTTTGTTACCCTCCCAATTTTTGAAGAACTGCGCGCTAGGCAATCCCTGTTCTCCTTCCATGCACTGCAATAAATCTTCCCAGCCCATCCATTAAACCAAAGACCACAACTCCACCTGCTCCACAAATTCAGTCCAAGAGGGTTCAAAGAGGAGCCGCTACCCCATAGCCTTTGTAGTCTCAGTCCATAGCGCCCTCAATTCCTGGACCACCATCACCAACATGGGCAAAGCCTAGCCACAGAAAACCAGTGAATTCCGATGCTTCCAAAGCACCCATAGCACGGCCAACCCTATGGAGTCCCCATGGCAAGTGACATGAGGTAAGATTGGCCATGTGCCAAACCTCCAAAGTGACCTAACACCCATGGATAAAATGTTGTAGCATTTCGGGGGCAATATTACAAAGAGGACAAGTGGGCTCCACATGCACACCCCTCTCCCTCAACGTGGTGCATAGTGGGAGTGCCTGATGTTTTATTAGCCAACCAAATGCCTTTATCTTCTCAGGCAAGCAACCTTTCCATACTTCAGCCCACCTGTTCTCTAGCAGATATAGATGGTTTACTATCTCCTTAGGGTGCTACTCCAGCAAACCCGATTGCTCCATCTTCCTGGCATGCTAGCACAAGTTTTTCCAAAGGTGAGAGTTGCCCGCATTGGCCTCCCAACAGCAATACTTCTATTGTAGTATTTTTCACCACAACACCAGATTTCCTGTTTGTCCCAGGAATCTAATGAGAAGCCATTGCAAACCCAAGGTCACCTCATCCTTGAATTGCAAAATGCCAATCCCCCTTGCCAATTTTGGATCTACAACCCAGGACACCAAATCCATCCTTCCTAACCACACAAAATCTCTTATTATTCCATCAATTCTCTGCATCACCTCAATCAGTAGCATGGCCATAGATGCAGTGAACTTGGCCGTGGCCATCAAAACAATAAAGGCAAGAATCATCTTTCCCTTGCATGACAAGAAACGGCTAGTTCAATGAGTGGTTTTCATTAGACCCTCTCCAGCAACCCCATCCATGCCTACTTCCTTTGCCAATCAAAGATGGGCATGCCCAAATATTTGTCCTGCATGCTACCCGGCAAAATGCCTAGTGTCTGAGTGATTCTATCCCCCACCGTTTGCACCGTGTGGACCAGATGAATGGCTGATTTCCCTATGTTGATTGTGAAGCCCACCTCCCACTGTAGTATGTCAAGTGCTTGCATCAAGGCCTTTACCTGCGATACCACCACCCTGGTAAAAATCATCATGTTGTTAGCGTAGTGTGCAGCCAGGCAGTGCACTCCATGTATGTTAAGCCCTTGAACCCCTTCCACCATGCAATAGGATTTGAGCAAATCCATGACCATAATAAATAAGAGTGATGACAAATGGTCCCCTTGCTGTAATCCCCTCCCTAGTCCTTGAAATCCCCAAAGCTGCTCATCAATGTCAAAGAAGTAGCGACTACTCTATTGCATTTGAACACACAGATTAACAAACTTGGCATCAAATCCCTTCGCTAGCATGACTGCCCTTAGTGCAGCCCAACTAACCAAGTCATAGGCCTTGGTGATATCTAATTAGATGCACATTCCCAAAAATTTGGCTGGGGTGGTGGGGGGTAGCAGGGGTGCACCTGCAACCAGGGTCGGGACCATCTGGGCCCTTGAGTTCATCCCAGTCATTGGAGGGCCCGTCTAGTCCCTCTAGGTCCTCCTAGTCAACAGCCACGCCTATGGTGGTCTATTCCCCAAAGCAATCTGGCCCTCAGGAGCCGACTATGACCCCTATGGTGGTGGCAGATGCCTCTCCGCAGACAGATTTGGGATGGGATTTGCTACGAGCTAAGGAACTTCACCGCGTGGCAAAGGAAGCGGCTATAGCTGCACATGCTAAAGAACGGCAAGATTGGGAGGCCAGATGGAACACAACTCTTGCTCAAGTGAGGGCTGACTTGGAGGTCTGCTTCCAAGAGTGAAAGCAAGGGCTACTTCGGAAGCAAACCTTGATGGCGGAGGCTGCCTAGGCCCAGCTGGCTGACGAGCTCTAGGCCTAGATCCAAGAAGAGTTACTGTAGGAGGAGGCTACTCATAGAGAGCGCGAGAGGGCAAAGCAACTACAGCAAGAGAGGGAACATGAAGAGGAAAGAAAAAGGCAGAGGCAGCTCGACCAAGCGCATGAGTAGACCGCATGTCAATGGCTTTGGGAGGGGAGATGCCCATATGTTGTGTTCGGTATAAACTGTGACTGCTCAAGGGGGGTGCTCTGACGACACATCGACCATACGTCTACGCGATTTCACCTAGACAAGGGGACATTGGCTGACGAGAAGAATCAACGAGAGGTTGCCATGCAAGCAATTCAGCAGGCAACCAGCTTCATGAAGTCCGATTTGCACCATAATACTTTGGACATCCTCCACGCTCTTGAGCGCCCGCACTGCACATGCCATAGGTTGCCAACACATTCGTAGCNCCCCCCCCCCCTTCCCCCCCTCGGTTGAGTTTCTACTCCCATTTCCAATTGGCCAATCCTAGCCTTTTTGTGATGTGGTTTTGCTATGGTGGGTCTTTGACATCTAATGTTGGGGTCAAAGGGGGAGCAATGCTCTCATTTTCACTTTTTCCACTTTTACCAAAGAAAGGGAGACTATGCTAGTTTAAGTGGAGCAGTTAAAGAGAGAATGAGAATGGTTGTTCCTTGGTTGTTCTTAGTCATCTCTTGGACTCTCTTGAGTGGTCTTCAAGGCTGTTGGGAGGTTGATTTTGTTGCTGCTATTGGAGTCTTTTGTGACTGATTTTTGGAGACTGTTTGGCTCATCCAAGGAACCTTTTTCTCTGATTTTTGTGAAGATTTCAGCAGCTCTTTGGACTTCCAATTTCAAACTGATTTCTTGAGGCTATTGGATCGACAACAACCCAAGCTTGAGTTGTCTTATTCCTCCCCAAATCCACCAAATTCAAGATTAGAGGTGTGTATTCCAAATCTTTGTTGTATAGAAATTTTTAGTAGGTATTTGAAGTTGTATTGGCTTGGAAAAGTAAGGATTATTTTATGAGGGCATGTGGGATTGTCTTCTGAGTCATGCATATGGTCTTTCATAAGTCTTGGATCTCATTTTTGACATGCATGTTTTGGGCTTATGACTTAGCTTTTTTCTTTGTATCATGTACACTTGGTATTTCATCTCTTTGTGAGCATTTCAAAAAACTGGCCCCTATCATTCTATCCAAGGCAAGTGATCCCTTGTGTGGGCTACAAGGGCTTAGTTCTTGGAGGTGCTTAATAGAGTTAGCCCTCTCCATTTTATCCAACCTCGGTGTTCTTCTTGTGTAGGCTACAATATGTTGCAGGCTTCAAGAGACTTGGTGTATCATAGCTAGCTAGCCAAAGGGTCCATTGAGTACTCATTTAAAAATAAAAATATGCTATGCATATTGAGAATTTTTTGTGTCTTTTGTTAAGTGCACATGTTTTGTTCTGTTGAGCATGTTTTGGTCAGTTTTGAGAGGTTTTCAAGAGAGTTGTCATGTCCCAATTCATTGTTAAATAGTCCTTTATTGAAGCCTACATTTCTCTCAATGTAAAAACACGAGGCCGGAAAACTTAATAATGAAGATTTCAAATGTTTGAAACCATGTTAATCCATCATGGTAATCAATCTTGGCATATTTGAGATTTTATTTTCCTCTTTTCTATTCAGCATTGTGTTCACATAATTTACTCTTTCCACTTATTTAGAAACAGAGATTGATTTCATAAGAATAGATGGTACATTTTTATTTCAGCTATCAATTTAAAGCTTCTGTTTCCTAGACNTTTTTTAAGAGACTGTCCATTCTCTGTTTTAGCTTCGGAACATAAGGGACTGTTATTATTTTCTTTATAGCTGCCAATTAATAGTTTCTGTTTTATATTCTCAAAATAGTCTTATAAAATATGTTCCCTGTTTTAAAAAAAAAATAAGAGAGACTCAAATACTGTTATTTTGGTTGCAATTGTATTTCAATTTATGTGCCTCATTTCTAGCAATATCCAGGAAGAGATGTGTGTACAGGAACTTCAGGAAAAAGAGGATCGGGAACGACGCGCACATGAGGAGTGGGAGGTGGCCATGATCCAGTAACAGTTGGATCAGGCGCATGAGCAGAGGGCCAGGGCCTAGCTGAGGCAAGGTCGGTGCCCTTATGTGATTATGAATATTGGACGCACCATCTCTTGGCACAAGCTCTGGTGCCACATCAGACGCAGTGGGAAAGATTCGCATTCAGATGGTAAGGGCACAGAGGAGGAACACAAGAGGAAAGAGGAGCAGTTCAAGAATTTTCAGGAGGTGACCCAGGAAACTCATCAATACAACTCATCAAAACATATATTGTTTATTTATTTTGCATACACCCTCCTTTGGATGTGGAGATCAACACCACTATCCAACCCTACTTGTACATATGCCCTAAATATGGAGATGAACACCACTATCTAACCCTACTCGTACATATACTTACTTCAGCTTAATATTCTTAGCCATTGGACCTAAGGGGGTTGAATTGCATGACACCCAAAGGTTTTCAATAATGTAAGCACCATTCGTAAGCATGTACCCACCTCACGTATGATCCCGGTCACCTATCTTAGGGGTATATCAAGTTGGGTCCAAAAATGATAATTGAACCAAGCCTTTTTTGTATAGTTTAGAACTTAAAGATAACCCAACTTATGGTTGGATGATGATTGAATTCTTCAAGTTGGATGACCCTCAATATGGAAATGCAATGTGCCACATTGCATGGGCAAAGTTGTTGAAACCTATATATGTTTTATTCCTAGCCATTGTTTAAAGCCGATTATAGATTAAATGATCTTATATGGCTGAAACATAGTGGAGGATTAGAAGTACATCCAACCACACCTATTGGCGTTGCTTGCAAAAATGAAACTTGAAACAAGTGAATCATACAAATGTTTGATGTTTTCTAGCTTCACAAGTGATGGGAAGTGTTAGCCAACACCTTGGTCAATGCTCGTTTTTAAGGCAGCATAGTGCTACTAAAGATAGATGATATGCAATAGATGCATCAATCCTTAGGATTATGAAAAGTGACAAGGTCTCATCCCATCATAACTTATTAAGTCTAATGAGGGAATGAACTACATAGACACTATAATCAACTCATTATCATATGAGTCATATCCTTATCAGTTGCTAGTGTAAGTATAGCCCCATGTTTTTTTTTTTTCTTTTTGGAAAATATTCGGGTTAGAATAATCATAAAAAAAATTACAAGATATTTGTACAATCCCAAAAATAAGGGGAGCCCTCTTCCGTCAACCCCACAAAAAGAACCCCACATCCCAAAAAGGCAGGAGTAGGTTAACACCCCCACACACCTACAGCAAAAAGCAAAATTGGTGGGTCACCCTCGTGGACCCCCCAACACCAACCCACCATTCAAAGTTCCAACACAAAAAGACAAAGAAGAACAAGACCACCAACAACCAACAAACCACAAAGCCCAAAACACCATCTACACCATCTATATATTGCAGCATGGCAGTCGCGTACAATGGCAAATAACCCGCTCTAGGCCATGAATGGCATCCAAAACAACCCTGTGTTGTTCTGTATTAACAAAAGCTACCACCTATTGGAAATCCCTGAAAGCTTCAACTTTCCTTGTGCATTCTGCCACATCCCCTTTGCCGTCCGGATCGAGCTCCTTCCCCCTCCGTCTAATGTGTTTCCTTAAGGTACCCCAGGGCACGTTGTGGACAATATTCATTATCACACAAGGGCATTGCCCCTCCCTCAACCAAGTCCATATGTTGTTTTCATGCACCCGATCCAGTTGTGGCTAAATTTGGGCCACTTCCCACTCTTCCTACTCCCTACACTCTTGATCTTCCCTTGTTTGCGCCTCCTCTTGGATCTCCTCCCTACTTTTCTATTTGAAGTCAACCTCAAGAGTATGTAACGGCACTGCCCCCGCCACGTCCCAATGAATCTTTTCCTTCTTTGATTCTTCCACATGTTGACGCTCTATCAGTTCCGGCTACCTTTGGAACTCCTCTTCCCTCAAGAACTCTATTAGTATAGCGCCATATTTTAAGAAGATTAGGGGGAAAATTGTACTAAATTTTAGAGGATGGTTATTAGGGGTCCTACAATAAGCATGATGGTACAAATTTGATCATCTTTATGTAGATGATCTAGTTTTCATGGCAACTAATGATAAATTGATTAAAGAGTTTAAAACTAGTATGAAAACTAAATTTGACATGAAAGAGGTGGGTTTGCTCAAGTATTTTCTTGGAATACAAGTTGATCAAGTTGAAGGATAGGCTGAAAACTCATCAAAAAAAATTTGCAGTTATTAGGCTCTTAATTACCTTCCTCACTAATCCCTACTCCCAACTAACTATTAAAAGAAATGAGGGCACATTTCTTAGCCCACCACAAGTCCAACATTTGGGAGTGGTTCAGGTTAGGAAAGTGTCCTTATGTGAGCCTAGAGATTAACTGCAGGACCCCCTAGGGCATACTCCATTCCTATATTCAGCGGATATCAATCTCGCTTCACCAAGACAAGGCAAGAGGTTTGGATGTTGAGTTGCATAGGTAGAGAGAAGAAAGTTACCAAACATTTTGGCAGGAAGCTAATTTCTTTAGTTCAGAGGAGGAACATTGCATCGTCGATAAAGTGCATGGGCAGGAAAGGCCCATTTGTATGTGTCAATCCCTTCCCTTTCCTTGATGGCTTGTCGATTTTGCAGATATGTAAAAACCTCTACTATAGATTTCAGGCTCTATTAGAAATCATGGTCATGAATCAGGACCATTGAGTACACATACTTCTTACCTGTTTGCTCTTAGTTGGGCATGGGGTGTTATCTCCACGTTTATATTGCTTGGGGGTTATCTCTCCGGCCTTGCTGTATCTTTTAGTATTATAATATATTCCTGACCCTTCTTCCAAAAGAATGAAATAATTAATTAATTATTAAATATAAATTATCAATTTATTTTGCACTCAAATATCGATAGTTTTGTTCCCAATCAACGTCTACCTCACACCCAGAAAACCCACTTCCTTTCAAACTCATTTGGGTGCAGAGTCCCATAAACCCATGCTCCGACACACAGAAACAATGTGAAACATAGATCTTAAATAAACATTATGGTAACAAATACCATAATGCATGCATTAGGCAAAAATACCAATAAGACATAAAAAGTACCTGCTGTGCTTCTTGAATAGCTGAAGTCAACGCCTGAAACATATAGAATTTTATTACATAAAAATACAGAATCAGAAGTTTGGTGAATAAAAATGAAGAAGAACAATGTCAACTTTAAATTTAGTATTCGAAGTAATTATGCCCTTGTTTCAACCAAAAAATCAAACATTGATCTTGCAAAGGTGCATACTGCTAAAGCATGCGCAGGATGGCCAAACAATGAATGCATTGTTCCCAAGCTAAGAAGTACAGCCTGAAACCTCCCATTTGACATTGCCCCACCATTGTCAACTGTCTCTTTTCCTGCACTGGAACAAATTCACTACATCATGTTAGACACCGTAATCAAAAGCAGGTTTATTCAAGCAAGTTCAGGGACAGTATGTTAACTAGCAGAGACTGTCATCAAATGAATTCAAATATTGTTGTATCTCTACATCAACATAATCAGCATAGACATCCTAAGAGGCAAAAGAAACTTGAACTTTCCTGATTCATCATAAGCTTAAACCATCAATGTTTTGCAACTTGGACATCAAATTGCAAGTCGTTTGTAGATTGATTCATACATTCATCAAATCGGATCTTTTCCTTGCACATTTTTAGTCCACAATGGATTACGCTGAAATTCTCAGTCATATCTTTAGTGGAATTTTCATTCATCCCCATCAAATTTAGGACATTTCCTTAGAACTGTGTTGTTTGGCATTTTGCCATCCTTGATTCATTTGCAGCATCTCACCAAATCCATCTGAATTCCAGGTTGCAACTGGTTTCAGAAGTTATGTTCATTTGTAGGAACTCCACACAGCCACCATGCACTTTGTCAAAGTGGTATCAAATCTTTAGTGTTCAAATCTCAGAAAGAAATGGCAAATGCAGCAACAAAATATATTCCCAAACCTTCAATCATTTTCACCAGTTCTCAATACTTTTCTTAATAGAGTCATATGATGAAAAGTCTGTTGCAAATTCATGGATGTGGAAGATATGTTAATCAAGGTTTTTTTAATCCACAGAATGTAGTTGTCCTGACAAGACAGCAGATAGGACAGTTGAAGAAGAATAAGAAGACTAGTGCCTTTGCAAAGATGATAAGATGCAGTTTAGTCAATAAATCTATTGGTGCTAAAATCATTGTCAAAAAATAAAAATAAAATAAAAGAACTTCAAAAGAATGTTGGGATACCTTTCAAAATGAATACAAAGCCAATGCAACAACCAAACAGAAGATGGGCAAATTGTTTATTTTGTTGGAGAATCTGGATGAATATCGGTGTAGGTACACAGACAAACAAAAGATGAGCAAGATTTTCCATGATGACCACCCTATAAACCAAAGAGCTTGATGTGTACATTATTGAGAAGTTGGTTTCCCATTTGAGAGCCTTGGAATACTTAAAGATGTCATATTCACATGAGAATGCTTATGTTGCATCAAACAATTCAAGAGGATGAAGATGTCATCAAAGAAGAGGATGTAACAACCAACTTTTTCCTAGGTTCCTAGGTTCATGTCTTGATGTTTAGGATAGTGATTGTTTGTGTGCTTTGTTATGATGATGCCTATAGTTTGGTTCTAATTTGTGGATTTACCTATGATTTTATAATTATGATAGACTTGAATGGTGTTAACCATACACTTTTGATTTGCATACTTTGGTATTGATTTGTAAATTTATCTATGATCTGATGATGATGATGGATTTAAATATTGTTGATGTGCTTGTGTTCATGATTTGTATGATTTCGTGTTGATTTATCTATGATTTGATGATGTTGATGAATTTTTGTACTATTGATATGCTTGCATTGATGGGTTTAAGTGCTTTTGATGTGCTTGTGTTGATAGGTCTAAATGTTGTTGATGAGCTTGATAATTTGTATGACTTGATGCTAACTTATCAATTCATCTATGATTGCTTAATTGTGATGAATTTGAGTATTGATTTGGGAACCCAAACATCCTTGAAAGGGGTTTGTTTACAGGAAAAGGTCTACTAGTAAACCATGAATATTCTATCATGGAACTATAGGGGACAAGGTACCCCCTATAAAAGAAGTACTTTGAAAGTACTGACGCAAGTTGGGAAGGCCAATGTTGTGTGTTTGCAAGAGACAAAGCTCCAATCGACACAACAACATATTTTGAAATGGAAAGGATGGCATACAATTTTTGTAGACTCAAGGAAGAAGGCGGGGAGACTAACAACCATCACTAGGGTGCCTATGCAGCTACTAGATTCTTCTCAATGGAGCATTACCACCTTCCTACCCTTGTAGGGTTTGTGGCTAACAAATTTCTATGGGCCACAAGGACTAGAAACTAGATTGGCAAAGCTATAGAGGATTGCCAAAAAAATCCCTAACCGAACGACTTGGACCTTACTGGAGATTTCAACCAGCGGCTTTTCCCTTAAGAAAAAACTAGGGGAGATTCAACCCAGCCTCCAAGTAGTCAAGAATCCATAATATACCTACAAAATTTCAAGCTTGTGGACCTGGACATGAGAGGATGCCAATATACCTAGAGCAATAGAAGAAAAGGGAGAGAGTGAATTATGTCCAAGATTGATAGAGTCTAGACTAGTTCGGTGTTGATGATTGCTTATGAGATCCATGTGGTCAAGCTTAAGAGAAGGGTCTCTAATCACAATGCACTTCTCTGCTCTTTCAACACACCTGATAAGCTTGGGCCTCAACCATTCAAACTGGAAAGATCCTAGCTGCACAAGCCCTCACTTAAAATCCTTGTTTATGAAGTCCGGGAGGGGTGTCCAGCACAGATGGACCCCAGAGACTTTCTCAAAGCTAGATTGGCCACTCTCAAAAAGAAGATTCAGGCCAAGTAGAAGGGAGAGAAGTATTCCTTCAAAGAATACCAAGATGCTTCAACTAAACGATTGTGTGCCATCCAACCCAACCAGGAGTAGGGACAGCCCTTAGATGAGGAAGAGCATGATGTCCTCCTCTAGTTATAGCAACTGTCAAAGGAAGAAGAGCAATATTGGAAGGAATGGGCCCCGACGACATGGTTAAGAGATAGAGACTAAAACACTAAATTATTCATTGCTACAACCAAGGCCAACAAGGAAGCCAAAAGAATTCATAGCATCATGCAGGGGGGCCGCATAGTGCAAGATGAACAAGCCATCACCGCTACTATGCAACACTACTGGTTCAGCATCTAATCTACAGAAAAAAACTCCCCTAGTTCCATCCACATAAATAGGGTTATTCAGCTCCTAGAAAATGAGCAACTTCTGGCACCAATCACCAAGTAAGAGGTTTTTGAGGCTCTCAAGTCTATGCAACCTAATAAGACCCCAGGGTTGGATGATCAGTTAGTGCAATTTTTCAAAAAAAAAAATTTGATATCCTTGGTGACAACATTGTTGATGCCTTTAATCTCATGCTCATATGAGGACAAGTTCAAAATGAAATTAACTGTTCCAAATTTATCTTGATTCCAAAAGTTGATAATCCCACTACACCAGCCCACTTTAGACCAATTGAGATCTATAATACATTACTTAGGCTCTTCAACAAGGTTCTTGTGGCCAGACTCTAGCCACTAATGCAACCTTTGGTGGGTTCCCAACAAACTGGTTTCATCAAGCATAGGTATATTTAGGATTGAATTATTTTACTGCAAGAGATCATGCACGTTGTACAGAAAGCACAATTCCCAGGTATGTGCCTTAAACTCAATATTGCTAAGCCCTATGATATTGTTTATTGGGCTTCACTTAAAGATATTATGTTGAGGAAAGGGCTCCACCTAAAGTTTGTAGATTTGTGCATCCAAATTCAGGCCTCATGGGCCTACTCTTTTGATATCAATGGACAGTTGTGGGGATTTTCCTCCCCAAGTCGTGGCTTAAGACAGTGAGACCCCTTGTCTCCGTATCTTTTCATTATTGCCATGGACACCATGAATACATATTGCAAGACTGAAGGGATCCAAGACCTAAATATTGAAGAGGTCACACACATCACAGAACAGTGATACAATCCTCATTACCTAGGCAACCATACCACAGATGAAAGCAGTGTCCAAAGCCCTCTAGAGAATGTCCAGAGAGATTGGACTCACAGTCCACTAGGGAAAGTCCATGGCCCCCTTTCTCTACACTGAAATAAAAGTTAGAGGCTGCATTTGTCGGAACTTGGAAATATTGCAGGGATCTCTACAAGGTGCCTACATGGAAGTGCCCATATTTGCATGGCACCGCAAAGCTACCTACATCCACCTGATACAAAGATTGCAAACCATAGTGCAACACTAGACTTATCATTTTCTAACCCAAAAGAGAAGAATGCTCCTGGCTTCGTTTCTATTGTTGGAGATTGGGAGGTACATGGCTTCAGTTGTTGTCCCTCCTAAAGGGGTCATCGCCAAAATCAACCAAATTGTCTGTAATTTTGTCTTGTCATGGGGGAAAGGGTGTGACCGTATGCACCTGGTGTGCTAGGAGAAGGTGGCGAGGCCTCAAAATTACAGAAAATTGGGCATTATGAGTTTACAGGATGTTGTATTAATGGGCTACCAAACACTTGCTAACCACGTACTACGTGACAAATTGGGGAGAGATTGGGTTACGATACTTTGGCAAAAATACACTCCTTGGAATGCGAGTCCCTAGAACTCCTATTTCTAGCACAACCTTTGCGTAGCAGCTCAGCAGTTAGAGCAGATGGGACTATTGGGCACTCAACCACACAACTTTATGTGCAGTAAATACCCCGTGGCCCAAGGATGGAGGCAAATTTGGCACAAATGCTTGCAAGAGAAAATTAAACCTTTTTATGGTTGATTGTTCAAGTGGGGCTGCCTGAACATGCTCTGCTCTGCAAGCATGAACTCCCTGTTGATAACACGTGTTCGCTTTATAATGTGGCAATTGAAACAACGCAACATTTCAGGTCTCAATGCCTATTCACATGTGCAATCTAGGTAGCCTTAGCAATAACACCATTGCAACGAGAAGATTCTCTTGCCGAGGCAATCCTCTAGATGCTCTAGTGGTCTAGGAATGAGTATTCTTTTCAAACAACACCTCTACCTCCACCAACTACCATCATTCATCGTGTGTTACACCTTTGCCAGAGGCAACGGTTGCTATGGGTTTCACATCCACCTTCGAGTCGACCTATCGCAACTTCCGGACTAATCAATCACTATGGGGCCTAGTGGTGCAAATGGGGCAAGAGGACTTGCTCCCCCTTCTAGTCAAGGACTCAGACCTCACCAATGCCTCCTTTTCACAATGGCACAACGATTACACCACCTTTCAAGGAGTCCGCATCAGGCTCACCAGGTTTGAATCATTGAGTACCTTAGTATTCTAACCATGGGGGAGACAGTGTTGCCATCGAGGTGGTGGCTTCAAGATGTCGAGAGCTTTTTTTTCTAGGTCCCATCCCTAAGACCAGAAGTGGGCAAGTCCATAAGTTGGCCCTACCTCTTCTATGGCAGGATGTCGTAGAGCTCGTGGAGCATTCTTTTGTGCAATTAGGGAATATGTGGAAACTTTAAAGGGCGCATTTCGCCTTCCTCTACTACATGTAGCTTGGCCGGCTGCTTAACCTTCTGAAGGTTTTTCTAGTGTCTCTCCAACGGGATAGCAAGGGGCAACATTCCAGTCTAATTCTAGCCGTCTAGAGAGCGACAAGGCCGGTTGAGCCACCGTTGACCAAGCCCATATCAATTAGCAAGACATATGTGCAACACAAACGCTCTCAACAGGCGAAGTCCTCTTTGTTAGCTAGGCTTGTGGTAGAGGAACAATCGGAGATTGAGGCACCAATGGGAACCAAGGAGGGCCTCGATTGGTAGGACTCTACCATGAATCAATCGTTGTTTCATGAGCAGATCCAATCCACGAAGGAGTAGGTTCGTAGGTAACTTCAAAGCAAGTCTGAGGCCAATTTGCTCTAGGCCGTCACTAAAGCTAGGGCTGAGGAGCAAGTGCATTGGGAGGTGGAGATCAAGCAATGTGACGAGGAGACCAGGTGCAAGTGCCATGAGGCAAGTCGGCAATTTAGAGAAGCGGCAGCAGAGGAGCAATGCCAAAGGGAGCTGCAGGAAGCTACACTCAGCAGCTCCCTAGAGGATCAATTGAGGGCATAGATCAACGAGGATTTGCACTGGGAAGAACAGGAACAACTTCGCAAAAAAGAAGAGGAGGAAGAACAACACGTTAGAGCCCTCCTGGAGGAGGAGTAGATCTAGAAAAATCAACTAGACATGCACAAGGCCAATGCTAGACATTGGTTCCACACGGGATGCTACCCTTACGAGGTCATGGGCAGTAATTGTAACATCTCTTAGGTTGATTTGAGGCAACACATCAAATAGCCTCCACTAAGTTCCACCCAAAAAAGGCCACTACGGAAGAAGCCCAACAAGAGTATGAGGCGAAGTATAATGAATTCCAAGAGGCTACATTTATCACGCAGAAATGTTTTCGGGTAGTCCTAGATGCAATACACGTCTAGGAGAAGGCAATCTACCCTCGCACTAAGATATAGTGATCTACCATATGATCTCTTTTTCTAGGACCAAGCAAGGTTACCCTATGAGGGCATTGGGGTTTTTGGCATATGCTTTTGAATGCAATGCTTGAAAGTGCCCAGGGAAGGGCCAGTTTTGTCTATGGGGTCAAGGCTCCCTTTGATGCAGGTTTCGTCTCTAGGGGGAGATTTTGCTTTTGTTACTTTTGTTTCTATGGGGGTTCTCCTCCCCCATGTCCTTGGGGTCCTTCCTTGTAGATGTTTCTTGTAAATGCTTTTCATTTTAATATGATGCCTAACCTTTCCACAAAAATGTTCATAACCTATATGTTGAATAATACCTCTTGTATGCATTGGCTAAATGTTATATTAGTGATTGGTAGAATGACCTATGATGCTTCGTTGTGATTAACTCTGAGTTGTTTTGATATGTTGATGTGTACTACTATGGATGCATGAACTAAGTATGTAGTATTTGCTAATTCAGTATCTATTAATGGAACAAACGAAAATACTATTGCATTGTTTGTAAAGTTGCTATTATGTTTTGATTATTCATGTGTTACATGACTTACGTGTATTAGAATGATTTCTTAAACTAATAAGAATATTCCTTTGTGAACCATGTGTGTGTATCAACATGGGTATCTCATGTACATGCTTTGTTGTATATCCATATAAATTTGTCATCTGTTATCTCTAAGTACCATTGTGTGAATGCAAAGTATTGAGCAATTACATTTGAAAAAAAAAAGATGATAACATGTATGATCTATTGCTAGTTATGCTCTTGTAATGTGCTAAGAAAAGGAAAGGAACCTAACTTATGAATCAAGAACAATTACATCACTTTCTTATCTTTTGAAGAAATAAATTTGATTAAATTAAAAATAAATTCTCCCCTCTCAATAGATGTAAAAAGGTCAATGATGACCTTTTGGTGCTCATAAGATAACGCAACACTAGTTGAAACACTAAGTGCTTGAAAAAGAAGTTATTTCCTTAATTTGAAATTTTGATTTTATGCTTTCCTCTTGCTCATGGGACTCTCATCCATTCTACTCTATGGTTTTATTTTATGATAGAATTTGGGTGGAATAATGGATAGACTATATTTGCTTAGTCAAAAGAGGGAGAAAGACATAGAATGATTTTTTTCACTTTGATGCTTATTTCACATTGCTTTGCATGTTAGATGATCTTGTATTGTAAGTGTCGTTAAAAGTAAAAGTTAGATTTTATGCCATTTAATGGATTTGAGATTATCATTTCTTATGATCCTTGTGGCCAACCATTTGGCTGAGCAATAAAAAGAGTTGTTTCCTTTATTACCAATGAAAATCATAAATTGATCAGTAAATAAAAGAAAAGCATATCTGTGCACTGTATCAAAGGAATATTGCATAAGATCTTTACAGCAGCTATTTTCTTTTTATAATAATCTTCTATTTCAGAAAATCAGTATTGCTAGAAACTAAAGTCTGAATCCCGTGTTTTGTGCAACTTAGATGACATTCATCTCTGTTTTGGAAACCTGGAATTGTTTTCTTTGTGTTGTTTAAATGTGAGAATACTAGAACCATTCATGACAGAAACTAGTATCCTCTGTATCAGAAAATTTGAGATGGAGACGTGTTGGAAGAACTGAAATATAACATTCCATTATAGAACTTCAGCTTTTGGCTTATGTATATCTTGTAAGGCAAATTTCAGACTTTTATATCACTGTTATAGGAAAGGAAGCAACATGGCTACTATTGCAATTTATCTGTTTTACGATTACCATGTTTTCTTACAGTCAGACTATTTGAATGACTAATTATGTTTTGGCTGTGCATAACTTAAGACTACAAAGGTCAATTGGTTGAGTTAATTTGCATATAGCTGATCTAGAGGGCTATGGATACGATTCCAAGTTTAATTGTTTAGACATTTGTATTGCACTGTGGATGCATATTATATATTGAGAGATGTCAGTTGTCATATTGGTATTCTCTCCCTGCTAGATCCTTGGGCTATTGTTTGTATTATATAATTTTTCTGCTTTATACTTCAGTTTTTTTATGATGAAAATGATTATTGTCAATGCTGGTCTATTTTATAGTTTTTTTTAAATTCTTCCATGCATTTTTCAGCCAACATTTTAGGGGCTTTGGATTTTATTTCTTTCTCCGTAAGAACAGGGTGTTACTAAGGAAGAGGCAAACAAAATTATCAAAAAGAAGAAAGTTTGCATCATCACAAAGTCAGAATTTCTCAAACTTCAAATACAGGAGTAATTTCAACGCAAAGGAAGTACCGAAGGAGGTAGCACTAATTTCTATCAAATGAATGATGAAGCACCACCTTTGTCCATTCCATGGTGTAATTTATGCAAGAAGGGTCATATAGAAGGCAAGTGTTGGATCAAGAGTGAATTTCAGTCACTTTCCATCAATGATAGTTCCAAACAAAAAAATTAAGATAAGAAGGTTACATAGCAAGGAAAAGGTAAGCAACCTTAAGAATATTCCACCTTAGCAGCATTGCACACAAGCAAGGGTATTACATCAAAAATATCAATAGCTAACTGGCTTTGTTTTTTGTTCGAGGGTGCGCCCCCCCTGTTTTTGTGTTCATGAGTTTTGTCGATTTGGGGTGACGGTTTTTTCCCTGCGTAGGGGTTTTCCACCCGCCCAACCCCCCACTTCCTGATGGTTATTGGATAAAGGTAAAAAAGGTATTATCATGTTTCCCAGTTCTCAAATTCTTTGTTATTAGGTGTACAACTGATTATAACAAGCAATAAACTAGAGGCAGCAATTCATTGGAGAATCAGATTAGTCATTTAGAGGCAGCAATTCATTGGAGAATCAGATTAGTCATTTAGAGGCAGCAAATCAGGGAACAATCTTTGTTCGTTTAGTTCTTCTACATCTGATTGGCTAGGCTATGGCACTACAAGCTTAGGCATGCCTCATACAAAAACACAAATTTTTGAAAACTAATACAATAATTAGTGTGAAATTTTTGAGTGTTCCACAAGAAGTTTGTGATCCTTGTTTGAAAGGAAAGCATAAGGTATCCACTCATAGACTTCAAATGAAAGGAAAGCAGAAGGTATCCACTCGTACACTTCCAATGGACATACGAGAAAGACCTCTTGAGATGTTACATATAGATGTTGCTAGACCTATGCTTACAATAGCACATAGTAGTGGAAAACATTTTTTGGTCCTGGTTGATGATTACAGCAGGAATTCTTGGACATGTGTTGCATTTTCAAAATGAAATCTTTCGCACTTTCTACAATTCTCAAAATGTTGTAGAAAAAATTAAATGTCAATATCAATGAAATCAAATATCATGGTGAATGTGAGTTTTTGAATCAAGAATTCACAGAATTTTGTGCTCAGGATGGCATAGCTAAGCAAACTACATGTAGTTATGCACCTCAAAGTAACAAAGTTGCAGTAGAAGAAAATGGTGCTATTCAAGATATATCCTGGTGTCTTTTGAAACATGCTTCTATTCCAGATGAATATTGGGCAGAAGCAATTCATACTTATACCTATTTGTTGATTAGGTTGATTCCATCTCATAATTAGGATTTTCTTTCTTTTTAGACAAAACAGTTTTTTTGGGAAAAACTTTTGGGAATGTATTATCGAAAAAAGATATGTACAAAGGCCAAAAAGGACAGACCAGGAAGGCCCACAGCCAAAACAGCCTGCAATCAGCAGCCTGCCTCAGGGTGCACAGCCCCAAGCTCAAAAACGGCCTCAGATAGCCCCCTAAATGTCAAAATGGCCACAAGCGGCCCCTGAACTTCTACAGAAGCGATGACAGACTTGCAAACATGTGATACAACAAAACTAAAAAAGAAGTAATAGAAACAACCTGAGATGGAAACAGAAAAACCAAACCCCCAAAACACAACTAAGACACCCCCAACGCGGAAGACCAAGAACCCCCACCCCTACGGGTGCCGAGGCAACCTGTCACAATGGCAATGTGGAATAAGACTAGCATGTAGCTCATCCAACTGTGCATGGAACTCCTTCGTAGAAACAAACGCTACAGCTTCCTAGAAGACTTTAAAGGCCTCCACCTTTCTAGCATGTTTAGCAGCCAACCCCTTTCCATCTAGGTGGAGTGGGGCAAAGGAAAGCTGATTATGACAACGCAGCGCCGACCATGGTGCCTCTTGATTGATGCACATCCGCATGTATGGGCATTTACCTGCCGGCATCCAAGTCGTGGCATTTAGTTTATGAGCCTGTAACAGTTGTTCCTACCACGCAACATCTTCCTGAGCCTCGCAAGCCCATTGCTCCTCAGCCTCTTGTTGGCCCTCCCCTCAAGGGAGAAAAAGGTTGTCGTAGAATACAAGAATGTGGTGACCATACTAGGGGCTGCCAAAAGGTCTATGCTGCCGACACACTATGGCACTTCTGGAAAACCAAGGCATCTGACAAAACATTGCATTGTTAACCAGAAGGAACTTGGCCAAAACAGACTAGGCTAGAAATCACAAGGCAACGATTGGAAGACTGTGACCCGCAAGGGTAGGGTGTTGTGGGTCCCTCTTGGGGGACTAGTTACTTCTAGGGTGGCCTAGCCAAGACAAGGGGGTGACAGGTTGATTAGGAAGGTTACAGAAGCTGTTGAGCAAGAGAGCATGAATGTTGAGGCGCAAGAGCCAAAGGAGACGTAGGAAGGGACAAAGATGATGAAAAATGAATAGAACTTCTAAAACTCGTTGTGATTTAGAAAACAGATGGATTGTGTGAGATGCTGAAAATTCATCAAGGATCGAAAACTACCAAGGAAACTATGTGAGATCCACCCCAAGGAAACTATTTCATCATTAGCCACACAATAAACCAAAGATATGTAGATGGTCACATCCCTAGATCCACTTGGGCAAACATTCAAAAAGAAACCTATATAACCCTTAAATCGCAAAAACATATGATTTATGCCTTTCGCATGCTTACAAAATCCAGATTCCATTGTTCAAAAGTGGCAAGAAGGCACATGCACAAAACCCCTTGTATACTTGGTGAAAGGCATCAAACATTTGACAATCTTCTTCATCTTTGATAAAGCCAGGTGCTTCATTAAGCCTTCGTAACTCTTTCGACTACCTATTTTTTCCCCAAATGGCAAGCAACGCCCTTTGTCCAAATGTAGACATAATGTCTTACACCTCAAAAAGGCGTTAATTTCATGATTGGGGGATTTAAGATGAATGCCCATTTCTGAATATGGGCATTTTCCATGCATAAACAAGCCAATCACATCCTCCCTTAAAGCCTTTCAAAATCAAGCACAAACAGCTCTCTACTTCTATTCCTCTATAATCCTCTCTATCACTTCTACATCACACCTCCTTAGCTCCTCTTTGTTCTACCTCAGATCATGCCACTACACTCCACCTGATGTTTTCCTCATGCAACTGTGCATCTATCCATTGTCATGTTGATGTGTGAAGCCAAATTTCATATAATGGGCTCTGTGGTAGGTGGTGCAGGGGGAGGTTCAGTCGAAGCCGCAAGCTTCTTTGGTTCAAGCAACTTATGGCCATCAGAGGTCACGTTGTGCTCCACCTGCGATCATGGACCTCATGGTAGAGTCGAAGGACTTTGATGACTAGGAGGGGCTAGGGGGTCTGCAGGCTTAGGAGGCTTTTAGGGGTGACGGTGGAGGGGGGTGGGGGAGCGTCTCAACACCTCCCCCTCCCCTAAACCACAAAGGGGGGATAAGTTGGTTGCAGCTGAAACAAAGGGAGAATAAGCTGGTTGTGGTGAGGTCTAGAACAAAGAAGGAGCAGGGTTGGTGGATTGGCCTACCCCAGTGACAAAGGCGATGGCACAGGCTCAAGAGGAGGAGCATGCCCTCTAGGAGGCAAAGTGGCACCAAGGGGAAGAGGAGTTCTAGAGGCAACTAAAATTGATAGAGCGCCAACACACGGAAGAATCAAAGGAGGAAAAGATTCACCAAAACCTAGCTAAGGCGATGACTTTACATGAGCTTGAGGTTGACCTCAAACAGAAAATTAGGGAGGAGATCCAAGAGGAGGTGCACCTACAAGAGGCGCAAACAAGGAAAGATTGAGAGCGCAAGGACCAGGAAGAGTGGCCCAGATTCAACAGCAACTAAATTGAGCACATGAAAATAGCACACGGACCTACCTAAGGGAGGGGCAATGCCCCATGTGATAAATGAATATTGGTCGCAACACAACCTAGGAAACCTTAAGGAAACACATCAAACAAAGGGGAAAATAGCTCCATCAAGACAGCAAAGAGGATGTGGCGAAATGCATGAGGAAAGCCAAAGCTTTCAAGGATTTCCAGCAAGCAGTGTCTTTTGTTGATACAGAACAACACAAGGCTATTCTAGATGCCATTCATGGCCAAGAGCAGGTTATATTTGCTACTGTACGCAGCTGCCATGCACCATATAGGTGCTATTCTAGGCTTTGGGGTTTGTTGGTTCCTAGTGGTCCTATTCTTCTTTGTCTTTTTGTGTTGGAACTTTGAATGGTGGGTTGGTGTTGGGGGGTCCACAGGTGTGACCTGCCAATTTTTCTTTTTGCTGAAAGTGGATGGCAAGGGGCTTTATAGCTACTCTACCTTTTTGGGATGTGGGTTTCTTTTTGAGGGGTTGAGGGGAGAGTCCTCCCCTTATTTTTGGGATTGTACAAATATCCTATAATTTCCTTTTCATGATTAATCTAACCCAAATATTCTCCAAAAAAAAAAAACATTGACCCTTTTGTATAAAAATAAAATAATAGGTGTTGTAAAGAGAAATTATATTAATTCCCTTGAAATAGTTAACTAAATGTGAGTGAAAGAAAAAGGGTGAGATGTCAAGAAGTTAACTGTGAGTTGGCTTGGAATCCTAAACCTATATAAGGTGCTTATAGGGTTAGTTGTAATCATTAATTCTTTTGCTCCTTGAAGAAATAAAGAGCTTTGTGCCCTTTTTGTGGTTTTTTCCTGCTAGGGTTTCCACGTAAATTGTTATGTTGTTTGCTTATTCTATGTAGTGATGCTTTACGAAACCACGAAAATTTCTTATTTTCTACATTTTGTTCCTTCAATGTTTCATTATTATTCTTGGCATTTTTTGTGTTGTACCATTGTTCAATTTGGGATTTTTCCTACACTATATTTCGTAACATGTTGCACCTTCTTGGCTTCTTGCCATGTCTCCTCCACCAAATGCCACTACTCATTCTCTTGTCTACATCAATCTTCTTCCAACTACTTTCAATGCTACTCCTCTGTCACCTATTTTCTTCAGTGCTACTATTCCTCTATCACTTGCATATGCAACTCTTGCATCAGCTCTTCGCTCAATTGTACCTTGAGCATCACCTACTCAATAAAGTGTCTTTTTTCCACTTATTGTTTAACTTTGATCTCAATTTATTCCACAATTCTTCCAATCTCTTTCTACACATGCTTCTAAACTTTTATTACCATAGAACCTCAATCTTAGAAGCAAACATCACTTGGGCCCACTAATTAACAACCCTTTCTACAACCTCAAATTTGGCATCCATAACTCTATCATTCCTCCCAAATTTTTGGCTTTCACTTCATTGGGCTTCTTTTCCATTTTGCACATAAATGATACCTCCAATACCTCCCTCCATCTAGCCTCTATCCAAGCCCTAACCAGAACATCTATTTCGGCCTCCTCTATTGTAACATCCTTTGTTCCTCTAATTCTTGTTATTATTGTGGTTCCTCGATGTCAATAGAATTGAAAACACCCTATGGGCTTGAGCCCTCCCCCATCTTGCGTGCAAATTTCCTAAACCCTAAATTAATTGTAGGAAGTTGTAGGTGGTCACAAGTCCATATGTATGGCTCCACATCCCTCAATCTTACTCTTTGCATGCTTCCAAAATACAAGAATCAACCCCAAATTCTTCAAAGGATGTTTTTGCAGGCACACCAAAAAGTACTTTGACACATCAACGTTGCAACATAAAAGTAGGCATTTTAGAAAGCAACATGAACTTTGTTCACATTAGAGGCATTCCCCAACTACGCCAAATATTACTCACCCAAGTCCACAACCAATTGGCAAAATGATGGCAAGGATGACCTAAGCACCTATCCTCACATGGCCATGGAAACACCATTAAGGAAGAACTCAATGGTATCCTGCAAGCCTTTTTAAGTGGGAAGCACAATCTCACCCTCCATGGATACCCCCAAGGCCTCCAAAATGGCTTGTTCAAATATTGGGATGGTAATGCCCCAAAATTTTGTACTCTAACCTCTCCATCTTCTAAAAAAGCCCAATGATTAAAATATCTCGCCTTTCAGCCAATGTAGAAACCAATCAAAACCAACCACAACCATCAGCTCCCAAACATGCTGGTTCTACATTAACATTATGCAAGCAGGTTCAAAAGATGGTATCTAAATTGGTTCCGCACAACACCTCCCTTCAAATCCTGTGCATCATAACAAACAAAGTTTGGGGGGCAAGAAGAGGCACAGCTTAAAAATTAATCTATTGTGTGCCTTCCTAAAAGACCAACTAGAAATTATCCCATGTTAATGTGTGCAAATCCAAAATGCCTACAAAAGCCCAAATTTGTTGGCTATAACTACACAAGTAAATAAGGTAATGTCATCTTGGAAACACCGTTAGAATAGAGAGAGCTGGCATCTTGAATAGGATGGCCGCAATGAGCCAAAAAAGTTGGAGTGAGAATAATATTCTTCATTAGAAAGCAGCCAAACATCTTTATTTTTTCTGGGAGATGCCCCCAGCACATTTTATCCCAAGCTTGTATTTATTCACAATTTTTCATCAATAGACTCTGTTAAAATGACATAAACTTGCAATTCTGATTTGATGTTTCGGTGACGGCAAAGAAAATCCCATATACTCAAGTCCGTTGAATTAACTAATCATCCACCCTTGTTGCATAAGATAATCCATCCTAGCTAGTGCTGGCTTTGTCAGAAGATTAAACAATTGTTCATTTGTTTTGGTATGAATAAGCTTCGCATTGCCCTACTTCACTTCAACCTTGAAGAAATAAAATTTTAGTTGAATGCACTTTCCTTTGTTAGACCATAACTAAGGTTTATACGATGTCCAATCATTAGTTTCATGAGTCATGCCAATAGAAACAAGACATAAATTTGAAGCATCATGTCCTCTTATGAAATACATAAGACATAAGTAAGACATTCCAAAAAGTGTGGATGTGTATGAAGGTGTGGTTCTACAAAAAACATATGGAGGAATAATACCTCATGTACCTAAAGTCCAAAAAAAAGATATCTAAATAGATTGCAAATGAAAAAGTATAAAGGATATACTTCCTAAAGAGGAGATGAACAGTGTAAAGTTTAGGGCAAAGTATCCACTAAGAACAGGTTACGAAAGATGTAGTCGTCCAAGATGTATAAGTTATGGGTACTTGAAGCTATCTTGGCATCAAGCTATTTTTTTGCAGGGCTTTCTGCATAGTATCATCACCAAAGTAAAATTTAACAACCAAATTCAGGATGGTTTTCATCAAACAACTTTGGGATGATAGGTTGTTGTGGTTCCAAAAAGCCCTTAGGAAAAAGTGAGTTTTTCTTAGGACCATGGATCCAAGTCTGAGGTTATTTGTTACCAAGGAGCTAAACAAAAGCTAGAAGAACTTCATAATACTCATTATAGAGATTTTTGGATAAATAACTTTTAAAAGAAAGTTCTATTTTTGGCAAGAGTTTCGAAGTGAAATAGCTCAAATAAGTAATGCAGATTTCATATCTAGAAAATAAGATAAAAAAATATCTAGTTGAATTAAAACCAATCCTTATTTATGAGTGGCTTTTCACTTTTGAACCCCAAATCTAGAAACCCAAAATGTTGGAGTTGTTGAGGTGGAGAATGGTTTGACAATTAAAGAAAAGAGTTTTGGCAACAACGTGTCCCTGACCCAACACAAGTTGTGTTCCAAACTGAGAGGACTTGGAGGGAGATCATTGCGGCCATGGGGATTACACTGACATTTGACCTGGCCTAAATGATGTTCCACGTGAACAAGGCGCTCTAGTGTTTAGTGGAAAGGTGTGGCTGGGCGGAGCCGTTACCACAATTGGAGGCTGACCCGGTGTTTCCTGATGACACATTCTTTTCCAACTAGAGAGCCGACAAGACAAAATTTAGGGGTGTCGAGATTACGCTGATAGAGACAGTGCTAGCCTTTTATTTGGGAACCCCAGCTGCTGGAGAAATTATTTTTCCCTCATCCAAGGGGCTCTAGGATGTTGAACTAGTTTTCCCTAGAGTAGTGCCATGTATGAAGAGAGGGCAACTGCCCAAGTCTAGCCTACCACTGATCTAGAGACTAGCAGCTAAGCTGGTCGATAGAGACTTCGTCCAGTCTGGAAATGCTTCCAACTTGCAAAGCACACACTTCGTGTTCTTGAAGTGCATGTACCTCAACCACAAGGTCAACTTGCCCCGATTTTTCTTGAAATCTTGCGGCAGCAAAGGAGGGGACGACATTTCGGGCTCATCCTGGCCCTCTAGCAAGGCGTGGCTACTGGGTAGCCGGTGAGGAGTATTCCTGGACCTTCTCGGCTGGGGGAGACTACGAAAACTTCAGTGGTGTACTCAAGGAAGCATGTGATGTGACAAGGGGTTGCCCACTCAAGCTTCGATCATGGCTATGGTAGAGGTAGACCCAGCTAAGGCGAGATCGGGTGGGTATGTGGAGTTTGCCACAGAGCATGCCAGAGTTGCTGAGTAGGCAACGGCCAAGGCCAAGGCAGAAGAGCAACAGGCTTGGGAAGCTCAGTGGGAGGAGGCCTTCCAACAAGCATAGGCTGAAATGGAATCCTGGTTCCAAAAGTGTGAGCAAGAATTGATCAGGCAGCAAGCCATGAAGGTGGAGAGCTCTCAAGCAATGATGGTCGATGAGTTGCATGACCAAATCCAAGCCAAGCTGAAGTAGGAGGAGATTGATTGAAAGGAGAGGGAACAAATGGAACGTGTTCAATGTGAAAGAGAACAGGCAGAGGAAGTGCAACATCAGCACCAACTTGATTGGGCACACAAACAGAACTCTCAAAAGTCCTTGGAGGAAGGGCAATGCCCATACGTTATTTTCGACATCAACTGTGAAACCACGTAGACAGCACTTCAGCAACAGATTCGTCAGACTTCTAGCCGATTCCATCTAGATGGCAGAGCTTCGGCTGAGGAGCAAGCTCGAAGAGAGGTAGCTCTTAAGGAATTCCAACAGGCTGCAAGCTTCATGGATTCCAAACTGCACAAGAACATGCTGGATATTTTGCATGCCCTCGAAAGGCCAAACTACGAATGTCATACCCTACCTATGCATCTGTAATGGCTCTAGTGGAGCCCCTATTTTGATTCTCAGATTAAATGTTTGGTTTAATGCTTGGTTTTTTTGTTTAAGTCTGATTTAGAGATGCATTTTTTTAATGTGATTCGTCTTTGGACGAGTCTGCCCATGGAGGAGATGGGGGTGATCTTTAGACCCCCAATTTGGTTTGCTAAGCAAGAAGGGGATTTCATTTTCGATATTTGCAATAGAAGTCTAGGCTGGCCAAACTGTTTTTGTGGGATTCCTTGTGATGGTGCGGTGGGGGAGCTTTTTCTTCCCCGGGGAACAGGATCCTCCCTGCCGTTTTTATTGTATATCGTCTGTATAGTTTTATTTTCAGTCATACATTTTCCCAAACATTAGCTTAAAAAAAACAATCGGAAAAATTGCATAAATACCAGTAACTAATGTTTTTTTAGGTCATATTGTAAATGTTTTAGCCTAACCTATTGACAACAAGGGACCTATTCTTGCTTTGGAATTTCACCTAATTGAATCACCCAAAGTATCCACTAAGGACACACTATGAAAGATAGAGTAGCACAAGAAAGAAGATATACAAGTGTTATTGACAACTGTAGATTTGATTACAAGTTCATGGCAAACTCCATCTCACACATAAGACCAATCTAGAATTCCTATGATAGTAAAAAGGACTTAAAGGTCCATAAGGTATTATAATAGTTATGAATTATATCTCCACTAACAAGTTCTTTTTTTTCTTTTCTCTTTTTTGTTTTGTTTTTGTTTTTGAGCTAATGTTTGGGAATTGTATTACTAGAAAAGCAAACCATACAGAAAATTTACTAAAATGGGCAATGAAGATCCTACCCTGGGAAATGAAAAACTCCCCTTCACCAAACACACAAAACCAGTCCAGCCAAGCCCAGACCTCCCCTACAAAGACATCACAAAGAAAACACCGTTCTCGTGCAACATGAAACCAAAATTGGGGGTCTAAAGATGTTCACTAACAAATTGCTTAAGGATTAATTTTTGATAATGAGATTTTAATAAGTAGGGTTGTCTCCAAGATGTAAAACAAAAACTCTAATATTGTATTAGAGCATTATACGATCAGGAAAAGAAACTATAAAAACAATTACAACACATACTAGGAGTATCAGTTAAGAAAAGATCGTAAGGTATGTAATGTTCTATAACCAACACAACAATTGAATAAGGAAGGCATAAGAAGCATTGGTGATCACTATGCAATGTCATGGAAAATAAGAATAAGAATTTGAAGAGCAATGGGGGGAGCCCATGAATACCTAATGAACTCACATACATCAATTGATGATGCTCTTCAACAGTTAATTGGCAATCAAGCTTCAAATCTAAATTTAAATCTAGTTATAGATCAAAAAGATTGAATATATCTTCTATATTCTGATGACAATGGAGAAAAACGTGGAGGAAATCTACAATAGGATTAGGAACATAGATATATCTACAACACCACCCAAACAACAGTGGAATAGGTAGAGTAATCAAAGTCGTAATCAAAAGAGACAACGTGTGAATACGCATCAAACATCTAGACCATACAAAAAAAGGTAGAACCTACCTCATAATAATGTCAACAAAAATTCACAAAGGAAGCCATGGCATCCTAGGACCTAGTTGCATAAGTTATGAAACTTCCGAGATGACACAAGACATTGAATCTACAAAAGCTTATATGAAGAGCACATATAAATGTTTGAGTAATACTTATGTAACAACCCGCATTTTGACATGTCCACTCCCTTATGAGAGTTTGCTTATCCAAATCAAGTAGTAATGATATCATGAAAGAAAAAAGGATCTTTGGGGAACGGGTTATCTAGTCTTTGCCATCATTCCTTAGAACCAGCCGCAGAAATGGAGCAGACGCAGGAGCACCAGCCGGAGCAGACGCAGGAGCACCAGCAGGGGCATACACAGGAGCCAGCGCAGGAGCAGGCACAGGAGCAGGCACAGGAGCAGACGCAGCAGCACCAGCAAGGGCATACGCATGAGCCAGCGCAGGAGCAGGCACAGGAGCACCAGTCGGAGCACACGCAGGAGCGAGCACAGGAGCACCAGCCGGAGCACCAGCCAAAGCTCTCGCAAGCACACCAGCAAGAGGACGTATCGGCGGGCCCGCAACAACCCCTGCAGGAGGCCGAGCAGGGTGGCCAACACCCGTCGACTGATGGGGGGCCACACCAGCCCAACGACCATGCTGGGGGTCACATTGAGGCCCACTCTCGAGCTGCAGACACTCTGCGCCTCCGGGTCGCCCAGCCCCCTCCCCAAGGGGTCCGCACCTTGCAACGAAGCCTCATTGGACGTTTTGTGTCGCAGGGTGCGCGGCCAAGACTGGACCTGGTCCGGCGCTGGGCCCGGAAACAGTGGCGGGTCGGGGAGGTTGGGGTGCGTAGTCTGTCCTCCGACCTCCTGCTGTTCATTCTTCCCTCCAGGCAAGCCAAGGACTCAGTCCTGTTGGGGGGCCCGTGGTTCTACTGTGCGAGGGGCCTAGCGTTGACCCCCTGGCACCCTGGGGCCCACCGGGAGACCAACCTCTTCGCTAAAGCGCCGGTTTGGATACGGGTATCCCGGCTCCCTTGGGAGCTGTGGAACCTCAAGTTTCTAAGACAAATCACGGATTTTTTCGGGGAATTCATTGCTTTCGACCGGGTCACCCAGTCTATGGAGTGCATGGGCTTCGCCCGATTCTGCGTGTGGCGACCGCTCACAAAGACGGACCTCATTCGGGAGGTGATTCTGGAACTCCCCGAAGGGGAAGAGAAACTTGAAGTGACATTTGAGAACATGGAGAAGGCGGACGGACCCAAGCGAAGCCCGGCGGCCCAAGGGCCCCTCCGGGCCGGATGCACGCGCTGCGGCAAGCCTGGGCACCGTGAGGCCGCTTGTCGCGTGCTGGGACCGATGCAGCCAAGAACCCGAACCCGAACCCGATAGCTCTTTGAAGGGGGTGAATGGGTCACCATGGGCCGCAAGGGCCAGATGCGCCCGGCATCCAACACGCCACCCCCCTAGA
>MNCI01036396.1:232264-258498 GCA_015680685.1 Gnetum montanum | reverse complement strand
GGGCCCTCCCCTCTCGGTAGGACCTTCCCGTTTGGCCTACCGCTTGTAATCGCATGTAATCTTTGTAACATACTTTGACTCTTTTAATATAATCCCGACCTCTTTCTCGAAAAAAAATAACAAGATTGTTCGTCTTTTATTAATTTTGTCCCACTACAACTTTCTTATTAGCAAAGTTAGATAGCATTGATCTCTATTTTGGAAACCTGAAATTATTTTCTTTGACTATTATTTCAATATGGGAATATTAGAACCATTTGTTTTATGAGGAAAACGTGTATCCTCTACATCAGAAAATCCAAGATGTGGGCAATGTGTTGGAAGTTTTGGACTATGACCTTCCATGATAGATCTTCAGCCTTCGCATATATGTTGTATGGAAGTTTAGGGCTTTTGTATCACCCTTAAAGAAAAGAAAGCAACATAGCTGCTACAGGATCTTCTCTACCCACTACATTATGCTATCATTATGCATTATGGTTTATTGATTGTTGTTAATTGTGGCTGTCTTGATTCTTCTGTTAAAAAGTTTTTATAACTTGATTTATAAATTATTGTTCAAATGATTCACATGTTTGCTATCCAACTGCTCGTTTAAATGATATTATTAACCTACACAGTCTAATTTCTAATTTTCCTACTTGCTGAACCATGAAGATTGTATCACTGGTTACAATTTTTTTTTTGAGAAAGAGTTCGGGATTATATTAAAGGAGCAAAATTATGTTACAAAGATTACAAGCGATAACAAGCGGTGGGCCATCAGGAGAAACCCCACAGGGAGGGCCCCTGGGCCCCAAAAATCGCAGAGGATTATGTTACAAAGATTACAAGCGATAACAAGCGCCAAAAACACCCAGGGGGGCGACCCCCCAAGAACCCAACGGCCGTGGGGGGGGGGGCAACCCCCACCAGGGACAACCCCCTACGGGTGAGTCGAAAGCCGCCTACAGGCACAGTTTGGGTGCTCCAGCTCATGGAGGATATCGAGGGTATTCCGATGATCCTCTGTATCCACGAAATTAGCCGCCTGTTGGATGCCCTGCATAAGCGACTCGCGCCGACCCCTATCCTCCTGTGAACACCCTACATCAGGGTGGTACCGCGCCAAGGTCCGGTGGATGTGACGTCTGAGCTCCGCCCAGGAGCACTCGCAACTAATGCCCAAAACAAAGTATGGGCACCGCCCCTCCCGCAGCCACCGCCGGGCGTTATGTCCGTGGGCGCGGTCCAGCTGGATCTGCCTCTGGGCTTCTTCCGCCTGCAGTCACTCCTGCTCCGCCCTCTCCTCAAGCTCGCACCTTTTCTGGGCCGCCGCCTCCTGCGAGAGCTCCTCCCGAACCTGAGCCCGCTGTGCATAATTTAAGATTGCTAAGTTGAATTAATTGAGTAAATCAGACATCTGTGGATATGATTTCAAGTTTAGATGTCTTGACATTTGTTTTGTGCCTTTGAAGTGTACATCAAGAGATGTCAATCATTGTATCAGCATTTCCTTCCTGCTAGATCCTTGGGTTCTTGCTTGCATTATACAATTTTCTGTGTTATGTTTTCTTATTTTTTAGCTAAACTGATTGTGTTGAATGTTGATATGAATGCAAATTCATTTTTTTATAATTGACTAATTGTTTGGAAAAAAAATTCAGCCTTGCATTTCAAGCAAGGTTTTAGGGTCTTTAGGTCTTGCCTCTTGCTTCCTAGAACAGGATTTTGCAACATTTCCATTATCCAATAGATCCAAAAGGTCTACAGACATCATAAATCTTTAATTCAAATACATGATCAATGCATTTAAACTTCTTAAGCATTTATTTCACAGATGGCTAGTTGAAATTCATATCCGATTGCAGCATGGCTTGCACAAGAATGTCCCAACTAATTTACCTTTAACACTTACATATTCTTTAAACACGGTAATTATCATTCCCTAGAGTTGACCAACAAATGTCTTTTCACACGAAAGCTTCCTCTGTTAACTTGTTTGAACCAAGGTACATTTGTGTTATCTTCCCAACTGCCAATCTAGTCTACAATAAACCTTACAGCAAATACAGCCTTCACTCCTAACTCCTAATAATGTTGAATAACACCTCTCTCTTCAGTTGGCAAGCTAATGTTCAGAAACTAACGAAGAAATGTAGAAAGATCATGACAGAAAGAACGTCCACCTTATAAGGTGTGTTATCAAAAACACTTTATGGGGTCATTCACCACAATAATACACCAACACTTAGCTAAAGCTAGATGGAGGAAATAAAGAAATACAGTAGTGTGCAGAAAACCTGTATTCTTAGCTAGAAAACCTGCAGCAAGATCATCCAAAAGTTCAATGCTCGTCCCACCAAGTAGGCTCCCAAAAGAATTGATAAATGAGCAAAAGCATAACTTCATTTCAACCTACTTGAATCTAAGCATTACACTTTGAGAAACCAGCACCTTAGACTTTGAGATATGAAGTTATTAGCCATAAGAAGTGGCTGCTCTTGAATTCTTCCTGTCAAGCTTATCACTCACAAGAAGTGGTGTCCAATCCTAGAGAAGTTATATCTCAAAGCCCATGAGTTGACATGTTTCCCTTATATCAAGAAGAATTCATTGCATGTATGAGCCCATCCATGGAAGAGATACCTGATGTTACCAAAAGTTCATCATGACTGTTTAATCCTCTAATCTTCCACATAGAGAATTATGAGACTGAATTCATTTAATTACATCCACTAAGACCCTCTAGATCTCCTAGACTATACCAATTTTCTTTTTACAGAACATTTCAATAACTCATCATTGCTGACTAGAATTGAACCAATGACCTGATGTTTCTATGATAAGAGTTTTACCACTAATTTAACACCTCATTGTTTAGAATTACAAGTAACATAAAGCGAGTCAACACCATGTAGTTGGGATTAGGCTAGAACGATGATGATGATAAAGCAAGTGATTAGAAGGAAAGGTTCTAATACATGCATGCTCAGCATCAATGGATTTTTCTCAACAAATCTCACCATTTCATGCCAAGTATTTCCATTAGAAATTCACAAAACCTACCAACATTTTATTGATGTATTAATCTGTTGAATGAAGGATGTCAACACAAATGGTGTCACTTGTCAGGCCAAGCAAGACACAAGCATCCTCTCCCTATTGAGGGAGAAGACTAGAACATGAACAAAATGTCACAGGCATACCACAATAACCCCTTTCAAAAATCAACAAAGATAAAGAGTTAATGATGGTCATGATTGTCATGTTTTTGGGCAATGCCTGTTATAATCAGATCTGAAAACACAGATCTAAAAACACAGATCTGAAAACACACTACAAATGCTCTAGAGAAATTATTAAAAAAACCCTACAGCNCTACAGATCTGAATAAATCATTAGAGGCAAAATATTGCACTGTAAGGAACACTATAAACCACTCTCAAAACATTCCAAACTCTAGCAAACATTTGCTGTGATAACAAAATGAAAACAGTAAAAAGGAAATAGCACAAGAACACAGAGAGTTACGTGGTTTGGGCCCCTTTTACCCTACTTCCACAACAATGCTGATCTGCCTTCTATTCTTCTCAAATCTTAAGGACACAAGCCGTCCTTGCAACTTTTCAAACACACAATCTGTTATTCCAACAGATCTCAGATCAACACCAACAAGACTCACGTCTCCAAGGCAAAACCTTGATACAATGCTCTCACTTTGAAGCACACACTAAAGGCTACCGCAAGTCTTCTATTTATGAAGAAACATGAGAACCAAACCCCAATCCTAATACATGTGGGATAAAACACATCCCCACATTAAATGCAACATAAAAGGAAATACAACAATTAATGTATTTATCTTCATTTTTTCAACAATGCCCAAACTCTCTCTTTGTTATTTTTTCATCCCTTCATAGTCATTTAGTTGTAGAAGCTTTTGTGTTCTGAAGTTAGATACCAAAGGAGGCTGGAAAACCAAAAGAATGTAACTACAATAGACAAGAAAAGCATAGTAAGAGGAAATATCATAAAACGGCAAAAGGAGAGTCAGAAACCCTTCATGTGGAGCGATGACATTTGTGGCCAAATCCTCCCCACTTCAACTATAAAAGGAGGCCATTGGCCTCACTTGCAGAAGCAGAACGGAGTATTATGCAATGAAGTGAAAATGAGTTTCCTCGAGCTTTTGTTTCTCCTTTTATGCTACATTTTTTATCCCTTTGAGTGTTTTCCATTGTTTCAAGCCCCAAAGAAGAGCACTCTCCCCCCTTCTCCCATTCTTGCAACAATAGCTTTTCCAAGTCCATGCTCTCCCATGGCAGGCCCTAATTGAAAAATTCTCATATCAATCCCTTACATTTTTCACAATGGTTTCACACATCTCTCTCGTTCTCATACATACCCAACTACATACCCTCACAATTTTCTCACAAGATTTGGTTCTACCAAAAGAGCTCATGAATCCCAAGGATGCTACATGGCCCTTTCATTTGTGTCCAATTTGGCCATGTGTCCTTTCTAAATTTCATTCATATGTTTAGTTAAAGTTTATTATGAATAATATAGGAGCAAGTGTTTATTGAAATGAATAGTTATGCAAATTGGCATGAATGCCACTTTCTTTAAGCAAGAATCTAATGGCTTTTCCTCCAATATGTTAGTTGAATGTGTATGTTCATTTTGATGAAGAGCAAGAGTAGATATTAGAGGTTTTTTGCATGAGTTTTGAGGTTGTATTTGTTGTAAAAGAGTGTCAAACATGAATAGCCAACCTGCCCTCTAAATTCCTTATGCTTTGCATGTCTCACTAGAGGTCCAAGCCTTGTTGATGCTTGAGGCCTTCATACTCCTAATTTCTAAGCATATTTCAAGTGGTTCAAGGCCCCAAGTATGTCATAAATTTGGTGTCTAAAGCATGGGCAATTCTTGTTTGTGTAAAGCCCTCTTTCATGCATCAAAGGGCAGGTTAATTTCCTTTATGAAATTTCCTAAGTAGCCTCCAAACAAGTTTTTGTTAAGCTTCTCACATTGAAGAGTAGATCTGGACACTTTATATTGCAATTCATGCCCAATGTGAAGTACATTGAAACCCATTTGTTCATCCTATGCCAAAGCCAACTTGCACTTCAACTTCCATTTCGTGTGCCCCAATTTATCATGATAATGGCCTAATTCAACCCATGCACTTATGTATCTATAGATCAAACATCATTGCCATTCGTGCCTTACTCCAAATCAAACTGAATGTCATCTTAAATTTCATGTTTTGGCTTTCAGGAATCATTTCTAGTGAAACCACAACTAGACCATGACTCGCAGTCTACCCAGAGCCCTCACCACCACCGATGGTCCATTCATGGCAAATTCTAATTTCTATTGCAAGTTTTATGAAAACCACAAGCTCCCCACAAGTCGTGGTTTGTATAAAATCAAAAATCAAGTTAGAGGCAACAGGTAGTAGAACGGCAACTTTTGATGCCACCACAACCTGACCACAACACATGGTCAAACCACCACAACTTCTCCATAACTCATGATCTTAATTTTTGATAGTAGTTTTTGGCCACCACAACCTTACCATGACTCATGGTCAAGCCATGGTATTACAGAAATTGACCACTAGCAACAACCACAAGTCATGGTCTGATGGTGGTCAACATTTTGAATGAATTTTGAAGAGATATTTAATGATATTAAAAGCTTAAAGGGACCTTATTAATGTCATGCATCCAAAAAATACATATTTATAGTCATTTAATTTCTATGAAGCTTTAAACATGAGGCTCTGCTTTTAACAAGAAATCACTACTAGCAAGTAGCATCACTCATGGTTTAGTGGTGGTCAACTTTTTGGATGAATTTTAATATGTTCTTTGTTCCAAAAAGTAGAAAGAACCTTATCACTATGGTGCACTTTGACAATGATATCTAACAATGTTGATTTCAATTGTATGGTGAATGTAACTCCAACAAACCTTTAGTGCTGAATCTATTATCTCTCTGCTTTGTTTTTGTTGAGCTATTTATCATGGAAATGCTTTAGCTGTAAACTTTCCTTACTAGCTCATCATCATCATCATCATTCCCATCCCAACAAAATGAGGTGGGCTAACTTTCCTTGCTAGTAAAATTCAAAAATCTTCTAAACTAATAATGCCCAAAATTATTCTAACTAAAATATAATCAGCTTCTAAAAATATCAAACACCAACCTATAGTCAAAGTATTTATGAAAATTATTAAGGGCTGCAGAGTAATCGCCATGATAAACGTTGTTCAAGTAGCGCAAATAGTAAACCTATGTCAGAAAACAGTATTATCAGTATAAGGGTATTATGTAGCATTTGTCCTTGTTATTCAACATGTCTTCACTTATACATACCCGATGGCACTCTGGAGCAAGTTTTTGTAACCTATTTAACTTTGTTTCAAACTGGTTCATAGGTACAAGTGCTACTTGCCTGTAAAAAAGATTAAGTACAACTTTCAATTCAGAAATTTAAAACTTCGTATGCTATTAAAAATTGTTATAATTAAAGTTACCAATAATTTTGACTCTAAATGAAAGTTTAGCAATCCTTACTGTTCAATGAAATCTGTTTTCACACGCAAATAAGCATCAACTTGGCATTGTGTTCGAAGAAACAAGTGTTTGTCTACATTACCTGAAACAAAAAAGAAAACAGTCTTTTTAAGCACTCAAATTCCAATTTACTGTAGTGCCCCACATTTGTACATGTGACCTTAGTACTCTATTAAATACATAGACTTGAAGTTGTTTTAAAGCTTAAATATATATTTTATTAACAAACGAGCTTGCCAAAGTCTAATATTATTTTAGAATAATACTATAAAATCAATGTAATGTAGATCCATGGTTTATGTTGCCATTTAGTTACAATTTTTAATTTATTGAATATTTAATTAATTAAAATATGTCAAAAATTCAAAGTGGCCAGATCATGCTCAAATTTGGTAGACTAAGTCAATTTTATATCTAAAGTATAGATTGATAATTAGTTTCTTGACTCAAGTCCTAGATTTTGAAATTTTAATGTTAAACAATTAAAAAAGTATCTTCTTGGACCATATTTTCCTTATTTCAATTAAAATATTAATTTCTAGTGTGGTAGCTATAGCATGTTTGTACTTGTTATAAACAACTCAACATGTGTAAAAAATGTTGGATGTACAAAAAGTTTAGTATCAATGAATTTTACCAGATAAATTATGGGAAATGTGGAAAATCGATAAAAAACCAAAAATAAATTAAAAACTCTCATAGCTTATAAAATAAAAGTGATTTAAAACAAGCCAAACAAGGTGGCACCACAAAAAAAGTCAATGTGGGATGGTGGTCTATGTTTTATGATATACCTATAATGACATTGATTTTTTTTAATATGCTAATGGTCCACTTCATGTTTATGAGTGGAAAAGGGACAAATGACTCATTTAATAGGGGTCATGTGACTCTCTTAAGTATTGTCACTCTCACATATCCACTCCCTCAAGAGAGCTTGCTTGTCTAAGTCAAGTAGCAATGATGTCATAAATAAAAAAATGATTTTTGAAAAATGGGTTGTCTAGTCTTTTATCATTGTGTAAACTTTTGTACACAAATCTTTGTCCAAGCTTAGCATCTCCTCCATCCTACAAATAGAGGGGGGTTTACTCTCGTTTTTTACTTTTGCCAAGTAAAGGGATACTATACTAGTTTGAGAAGCAGAGAAGAGGAGTGTGGTTATTCCTTGCTTGTTCTTAGCCAACTCTTGGACTGTCTTGAGTAGTCTTATGGGCTCTTGGGAGGCTGACCTTGTTGCTAATGCTGGAGGCTTTGTGACCAATTTTTGAAAATTGTTTGGCTGATCCAAAGGACTTTTTTTCTCTGGTTTTGTGAGAGGATTTTGGTTGTACCTTGAACTTGTAGTTTGAAGCTGATTTCTTGAGGCTACCGACTATATGACAACCCAAGTTTGAAGTGTCTTCTCCGTCCCCAAATTGACCATCTAAAATTCTCAAGGTGTGTATTCCAAACCCGTGTTGTATAGAATTTTTTTGGGTAGGTGCTTCTTGTTCTATTCGCTTGGACAAGTGAGTATAATTTCATGAGGACATGTGAGAATTTTTGTGAGTTGTAAATCATGCATAGGATCTTTCATAAGTTTTGGACCTGATTTTTGGCATGCATGCATTGGGCTTATGAGTTGGCATTTTCTTTGGGTCATGCGCAATTGGTATTTCATGTTTTTGTGGTCATTATGAAGAAATGCCCCCCATCATTCTATCCAAGGCTAGTAATCTCTAGTGTGAGCTACAAGGGCTTTGTCCTTAGAGGTGCTTAATGGTGTTAGCACCCACCATTTTATCCAACCCTAGTGCATGTTGTACGGTTGGAGGAAATTGGTGTGTGATAGCTGGAAGACCAAAGCATCCATTAAGTGCTCATTTAAAAAATGAAACAAAGCTATGCATATTGATAATTTATTATGTCTTTTGCAGGACGAAAAGTGAACTGCACATGTTCTGTTTTGTTGAGCATTTTTGTGGTCATTTTTTAGGGGTTTTCAAGAGAGTCAGCATATCCCAATTCATTGTTAAATGGTCCTTTCTCTCAATGTGAAAACATGAGAGGCTGAAAGATTTTAAAAATCAAGATTTCAAAAGTTTGGGACCATGTTAATCTGCCATGGTGTTCAAGCTTGGTGCATTTAAGCTTTTATTTTCCGACATTATTTTCAGTATTGTGTTCACAGAATTTACTTATTCTGTTTGTTTAGAATCAGAGATTGATTCCATGATTAGGATAGACACTGCATTTTTATTTTTGCTGCCAATTTCTAGTTTCTGTTCACTAAATAGTCACCTATAAAGCCTGTTCTCTGCTATATTTTTTTATGAAAATCATAGATAATGACTATCCTCTGTTCAGAAAAATTAAAAAACATATCAAAGACTATACTTTCCCTCTGTTCCAACCTGAGAATAGAAAGGACTGTTGTTTTTTTATGGCTGGTAATTTATTCCGCATGTTTCTGCCTTCCATTTATAGATATTCCAGAAACTGAGTTGCCTTAGGTTGAAGGAGAACATTGTGAAATCCCACCTCTCATGAGATGAGCTGTGTTGATAATTAAAATTTCAGATTTATTATAGGCCCTCATCTTCCTCTATACTCAAACTGGATGGCCAGGACCCTACCCTTAGACTTTGGTTGCCAAATTTAAGATGTCTAAAATTGGGGAAAATATTGGTTGATTATCGCATGTGAGAGTTCACCTAGTATCAAAGGCTTGACATAGTGGCAGCCTTCCCTTCTTTGGCATAAAGATAGATAAAGCATAAAGATAAATAAACCTAAGTATTGTAACTCTCTCCTTTGTATAATGTGAGCTAGTTCTTATATGGCATTTAAAACATACTTGAGATGCACGGTTATCTTCTTTCAATTGTATGATGAGGATAGGGGATCTTGGAAGCCTGAAAGCTTCCTTGAAGTAAGTCTTTTAATGCATAATGGATGTTTTCTACATTTTTTCATAGTTAAGTTTTCCTTTTATGCAAAGCAAAATATTATTTATTTATTCTTGTTTCAATATGCTAACCCCATTTATTTTTCAGCAATTATGTTCTTTTATTTGTGCAAAGAAAAGAATATATGTGATCATGTATGTTTATTTGCTTTCCATAAAATGAACCACATGAATTATGATTATTAGTCCTTTGGGCCCTAGGATAACCAATGCACCTAAATTCACAGTTAGTCATTACATGGATGATGCATTTGATTGATGTGGATTATGTAAAGCATGTAGTATTTATATTGATCATTAACTAATCATTTTAATAATTATAATAATAATAAGGTAGTTGCTTATGAATCAAGGCAATTAAAACCTCATCAACACAATTACCTTGTGCATGATTTCGAACTTCCAACAATGGTCCATGCTTTGCAAATATGGAGACATTATTTTCATGGAAAGAAATTTAGAGTATGGTCAAGTCATCAAATTTTGAAGAAAATTTTTACCCAGCCTAATTTAAACATAAGGAAAAGATGTTGCTTGGAATTCTTGTGTGATTATGATTTTAAGCTCCTTTATCATGAGGGTGCAGGAAACAAGGTGGCAAATGCTCTCAGCCGAAGGAGGTATGTTAAAGGAACCTCCTTACTTCAAAGTACCATTGCTGATTTGATTAGAAAGGGTTTGGAAAATGATAAGTCCTTGCTGAGAAATTTGAAAAGAAAATTCATGGTCAGCTGGAAAATGGATTTAAAATTACTACTGATGGTTTGCTACTTTTCCGAGATCGTTTATATGTTCCAGCGAATGCAGAAGTCAGAAATTTGGCAATGCAAGAACACCATGAAACAGTTTGTACAAGTCATCTAGGGGCAACAACTACATGGAATCAAAAAACAATTTTGGTGGCCTAGAATGAGAAAAGATTTTGCTGAGTTTGTGGCAAGGTGTTTAATATGTCAACAAGTTAAGGTTGACCATCACGTACTAGCTAGTCTTTTACAACCACACGGCATGCTAAAATGGAAATGGGATGAGATTGGAAAAAATTTTATCATTGGGTTACCTAAAAGTCTTGGAGGATATCATAATGATGGTAGTTGACTGGCTAACAAACTTAGCACACTTCATCAAAGTGAAATCAGATTATGATACTAGGAAGATTGCAAAAATTTAAATTCAAGAAATAGTTAGATTGCATGGCATACCTAAGAAACTCATTTCAGACAGAGATCCAAAGTATACATCTCATTTTTAGCAAGCTGTCCAGCAAGCTCTTGATACAAAACTAAATTTCAACACAACCTATCATCCACAAACTGATAGCCAGGCTGAAAAAACAAATCATGTTGTAGAAGATCTTTTAAGAATCATTGTATTAGATCATCATAAAACTTGGGACAAGGTATTGCCCTTGGCAGGATTTGCCTACAATAACAGCTACCAAAGCAACATCGAAATGCCCAAGGGGACCATGGGAAGATTCCGCCAGGGTCCTCGAGTGCACCGGTTAATGGGGGTCTCAATTCCCCAGTGGTTGTAACTAGGATGACGAGGGGAGAGCTTTCCCCACTGGGTGGATGGGTTTCAATTGTGAGGGGAAGCCTGATGCTGCCCATGTCAAAGATCACCAAGGAAGGTGCTGAATCAAGTTCGAGGAACCTAACTCATGAATTAGGGATATTATGTGCAAATACCATAGTTTTGTATTTTATTTTTATAAGCATATGAAATGTTCCATCTAATTGTGATGCATTGTTCTTTTTAGTTTTAAATAGTAGCATATAAAGGTCGTGATGACCTTTCAAGGCCCGTAAGAAGATGGAAAAATTCACATCCCTAATGGCTGGAAAAAGAAGGTATCTTATTTGATTATGTATCCTAAACTTGCCCTTATCATGAATTTATTTTGAAAACTCTTTCTTTGCATCTTATGACAATCCTAAAAGGTATAAAGATGTATGTTATGTAATTATCAAGAGGAATTGAACCCCAGATATGGCAAAATTAGAATCTGAAACGTCAAAAATTGTTGATTTAGGAATTGAACCTACAACTTGTGAATATACATATTTTATTGATATTTGATAGTGATCATGGAAAGAATTGAACTCATAAGTCATTGGTGTGGCAAAAAAAAAAAATCTTTAAAAAAAGAAAATAAAAAGAAAGAACAATTTAAAGAGTTAGTTACAAAAAACAACCCATTATCTCTTATTCCACTAAGAAATAGGGAGGGGATGAAAAAAAAATAGAAGGCAAAGTAGCTGAGTAGGAAAAAAAAGGCCACTGCAACAGGAAGTGCTGTTGGGAAGGGAGAGAAGACCGTGGCTACTACAAGAGATAGCAAACAAAAAGAAAACTAATGCTACATAGCAATCCAACATTCTGATAATTCCTCCTAGTAAGCAAGAAACCTGGGCAAGGAGGTAAAATGATCCTTCTTTGCTATGTTTGATAATGCCAAGGTGGGCTGATTTTCTTGAGTTCTTTTCTTGCTTGCCTAATCACCTTTACAATGCTTGTATGAAATTATCAAAATTGTTGTTGAAAACTTGGATTATTGAATCCTTTATTTCTTTTTTGAATCTCTCTACCCATCCTCAACACTTTCACACCTAAATGACTTAAATAAGAGTTGTTTTCTCTTGAGTTCTTTTTTTGCTTGCCTAATCACCTTTACAATGCTTGTATGAAATTATCAAAATTGTTGTTGAAAACTTGGATTATTGAATCCTTTATTTCTTTTTCGAATCTCTCTGCCCATCCTCAACACTTTCACACCTAAATGACTTAAATAAGAGTTGTTTCTAAAACAATTCAGAAATACTCATAATGATTTGGGGCATTTTTGGCAAAAGATTGCTAACAAGGGCCAAGGATTCCTGATATGAGGATTGGCACTGCCAACAGAAAGTAAGAGTATCCTTGGGCCCATGGATAATTGTGAATGTTTTATAAATATTGAATTCTTGGGTTTTGGCGAGAATTTGGTTGATGAACCCATCTCATTTGAATGCTTGAATCTTGGATCTGAATCTTGATTTATGTTTTTATACCTTCTCAAATCTGATTTTGATATCTTTCTATAACTCCGATGGAGTGGGGGAAAATCTAGGATGTTAGTTTATGGCTACGATTTATCTATTCTATATTGTTGAACATATGGATTGTTTGATTAAATGATTAATGGCATGATGGTTACAAGAGTTAAATTCAGATGATTTTGTTTTGTGAGTGTTCCTGGAAAATATAAAATATTATTATGCCATTGAACAGATCTGAGATTATTAATTTATCTGTCTCTTGTGGTCATTTTTTTTGGTTTACAAATGTGTGGATGATCCAGATTAGATATATATATTATAGATTAAATAAATCAGAGTTTCATTTTTAAATCAGAAGAATCTTGCACAGATTTTTACTGTGGCTATTGCTTTTCAAAATTATCTCATAATTGTTAAAATTAATGTTGATTGACCTGTTATAGAGCTAGATCTTGGGGGCTACTGATTTCATTTTAAGTTTATATGTTAATGTCAATATGATTGTTTTAAAAAGAAAGTCACCTGTGCATTACCTTCTTTCAACCAACATTATAGCGAGCCTTCAGCTGTTAGCTCTTGCTCCCTAAGAATGGATGTTACACAGACCCCATGAGAAAGATTATTATATCAAAGATTCCTATAAATGCTTCTTTTCAGGAAGCTTCATCTAATGTTTCTGGAACAAGAAAGTAAGCTTCACAGGTATGAATTGCAGTCGAACAATTCAGCCAGTACTACTACAAGTCAATTTCCAAAGTACTTATTTCCACATGTTAAGGTAGTAAAATTATCATGGAAGGCCCTATGAAAATGCATAGTGTATTATTTTCAACTGCAACTGCAAGGCTATTTCAACTGCATGTAAACAAGAATAATATTTGACTTATGATAAGGCCGTATGTTGAAATTTACAAATAAAGGCACAGCTGCTCTAAATGATTGCAAATTACAACATGGAATCAAAATATTTGCCAGAAAAAATGTAAAATAAGGAAATTGAGTTATCATTAAGAGCATAGCTCTTTCTAGGCTGTCTAGCGTATACCTCAACACCTGTGCACTTTTTATAATGTATCAATGTGGTGGTACACATTCCTAAAAAATGTTGACTCCTCCATCTGTATTTGTGTTATGGTAAGACCCACAATCTATTGTGCCTGAAACTAAACATTCATTTCATTGTGCAAGTGAAGCAATAAATTGGCTGCAAACTGTTGTCCATATCGAGCTGTTATTTTCACTACTATTTAACCCTGTTCCCATGAGTAATTATAAATATTGAAATTATGAAGCTCCATTATGATTTTTCCCTCAAAGAACAAAGAGTCAAGGTTAAATGATTTCATAAGTTATGTAAAGAAAAGTAACGTCCTCACTCAACTCAAGGACACGACCAATCAAGAAGAATATAAGTGCACAGGTATTCTCACAAGTAGTATCAAGCATGAAGAGAACAAGAAAACAAAGAAGAAAAATCTGAAATATTACACTGTATTAGCCAAAGGTCTAGAGTCTCCAATTTAGAGTGTTAAAAAATGACTTTGACATAGTTTATTATGTATCTTTATGTCAAAGTCGGCCAAAAGTTATATGTCACTTTCTTGCGTTATAAGGTTAAACTTCTGGAAAAGAGGACTTACGTTGCTTCTAAATGCTAGAGGGCTTAAAGGGGGTTTACCTCTAAGAAAAAAGGTTTATAAGGGTGGCTATGTTTAAGAAAAACATATAGCTCTCCATTTTGAGAAATAGTTATGTATTCTCATCTAAAGATTAAGGATATCTTGTATTTGTTTCTGATCTGATAAAACAGCTTTACTGTGTGCTCCAAATTTCCTTTGTTATTAGCTTCTGGCTATAGGCCAAAAAAGACAATAGAAAAAATGGTTGAAGACGATATAAAGAAATTACAAATAAATATAGATCTAGCTATTTATAGAGGTGAATGGTGAAATAGAACTCATATAGCTGACCCCATATTCTTGGAACAAGGCTAAGATGATGATGATGATTAGCTTCCAATTATCTATGGTTTACATTTAGATAATTATTTTAAAAGAAATTTCATCCTATTATTATGATTCATCATTAAGACCCCATAACTAATCCCATTGTATTTTAAATCTTAATTTATTAATATATTCTCTTTTTACTTGTTCAAAAAAATTAAAAAGGATTTACAGTTTCCTTTAAAATAAACTTGTTCAAAAAAAATCTAGTTTTCACATTTCTCTCCTGTTGTTTTCTATTTTCACTCTGCAATTTTAACAAATAGTATCGGAAGAGAGTTTTGCGTTGATTTCCTTGTGCAATTTTCACAACTGATAAATTCATAGAACAGAACTTCAATATTTTTAAGAAAATAAATAATGCAGAAGCCCTTCAAGCTGAAAGCCCTCTAGCACAACAGAGGCAAACTGGATCAGCATCAAAGCAAAAAAAAAAAATTTGTTTCACTTCTCATATCAGCAAGGCCACTGTGGTGCCTCTGTCAAACAAAAAAGACCACTGTTGTTTGGTTTAAGTTGAAGGACTAGTGTAACAATATGCCTAGGCTAAATCAGTTCCATGTTTATCAGCCGGCCATCAAGGCACATAAGAAGAAAGGGGCTTCTTTACAAGAGCATCTAGATAAAATAATCACAGCATTTGTAATGTCTAAGCATCTGAGAAGCATAATGTTTTGATACATTAAACAGTCAAGTGTTCTGTTGTTCTCAGTTTCCTTACAAATTCATGGTCACCAAATTCTTCTGGGATTCAAAGTGACTATTCACCATCCAATTTTTTGAAAATACAGAGGTGATGTTGTGATAGGGAAGGAAAATTTATTCTTTGATTATCTCTTCTTATTCTCCAATCAAGAAATTTGTAACTGGTTGTCTTTTTTGCTTTGTTTAAATCAGTAAGATTGATAAGATGTAACTAATTAATTATCAGTTACTGATATTCAGTTAAGCTTATCATTATCCTTAACTGTCAGACTTGACTGATGTAACCTGCTGATTGAATGCCTAAAATTATGGGGCTGAAGGCTATTTAGAGGAGAGGGAGAGAGGTAACAGAAGAAGCAAGAAATTTACTTCTCAAAAAGAATACAATCTATCTACTTTCCTGGAATTGTTTCCCTTCACATTGAGGAATTTTTTCACATAAATCTTTGTCTCTCATTTCATTTTTGTTTACCGTCAACAACTGCACAAGTGAATTTATTTTTCAGTTCTTGGTTTTAAGCACAAGTGGTATCAGAGCAAGGTTTGTTGTAGATTGTTGGTAGTGCAATGAAGATGGTGGACAAAGTGGAGATTCAAAAGCTTACGGATTCCAATTGGCATATTTGGAAAATTCTAATGACAGATATTCTATATCAAAAGGAATTTGAAGTTCCCATCATAGAGGGGGCAGCAAAGAAGCCTCAGAACATGTCCCAAGAAGAGTGAGAGTAGTTGGATCAAAAAGCTGTGCTTTTGATTAGAGTTTGCTTGTTTAATGAAACTCTGTACACAATTTCTGAAAAGAGTACAGAAGAAGGATTGTGGAAAAAGTTAATCAAGTTAAAGATGAAGGAGAATAGCGCAGTTCCTCAACACCTCTCTAAATTTAACAGTTGTTTTTCACAGCTGTAAGCATTAAAGGTAGTTTTGGATAATTAAGTTAATCACTGTTGTTGGTCTCTTTCTTCCATACAGTTGGGAAACAAATGTTACAACAATCAGTGCAATACTGGATTTTGACACTAATGTGGCAACCTTGTTAGATTCTGAAAAGAGAAAAGCCTCCATCCAATCAACATCATTTGGAGCAAAGGCTTTAAATATTGAAAATAGAGAAAGATCACAACAGCAAGTTGCTTGAGGCAAAGATTATTCAAGAAGCAAGAGTAGGCCACATTCACAAAGCAAAAAAAGAGGAGGTTGATTGTCACAAGCCTGGGTATTTGAGAAGAAACTGGCATCCTCTAAAGGAGAAAAGGAGCCTACTTCCCAAGAATCATTACGTAATCAAAAGTAATGATGAAGTTGGTGTAACTTTGATTACTCTTAACAACACTTTGTGTGTAAGTAAGTTTCACCAATCTGATGAATGGATAATGGATTCAGCAGCATCATTTCATGTATGTACATATAAGAAATATTTTAAGACATTTACAAAAATTAAAGATGCTCATGTTTAATTGGGTGATGAACATGAATGCCAAATCAAAGGTATCGGTGATGTGTTCATCCAGCAGGAAGATGGATGGCAATTAACTCTTCAAAATATTAGATGTGTACCTGATTTAAAAAGAAATTTGATTTTAATAGGACAATTAAATGTTGTTGGTTGCAAAGCTATATTGGGAGAGAGCTATTAGAAGATCACAAAAGGAGAGCAAAGAGGTTCTTTGTATGTACTGAAAGGAACTTGGGCAAATGGGCATACCATGGAACAAAGGACCCTAATGAAGATCTTCAACTATGGCATTGCAGTATGGGATACTTGGGCAAAAAAGGAATAAAGGTATTGCAAACTGAAAAACTTATTGTTAAATTTCCTTTAGTTGCACTTCCATTGTGTGACGATTATGTTATTGGCAAAAGTCATAGAGCCTCCTTTAAATAAAATGAATCCCATAGGAAGAATATTTGTTTAGAGTTAATCCTTTCTGATGTTGTTGGCCTTATAAATCCTTCATCCTTTAATGGTGATTGTCACTTTATAACCTGTATTGATGATTATTCGTTAAAATGTTAGTTGTATGTTATGAAAAGCAAAGATCAGAGTATTAATATGTTTCGATTGTTTAAAGCTAGGGCTGAAAATGAGACCAATAGAAAGATTAAGTATTTGCACACTAATAATGGAGGTGAATTTTGTTCCAATGTCTTTGAACAACTCTATTGCAAAGCAGGCATTAAACACAAAAGGACAATCCCTAGCACACCACAAGAGAATGGTGTTGCTGAAAGGTACAGCAGAACAATCCTAGATAGGATTTGAAGCATATTAAAACATTCTGGATTACCAAAAAAATTTTGGCATGAGGCTGCAAAAACTACTGTGTATTTAACTAATAGATCCCCTAGTGGACCATTAGATGGAAAAAATACTAGAGGTTGACTGGAGTGGGAGGAACTAAGTTATAACCATGTTAGAACCTTCAATTGTATTGCACATGCATATATTCCTAAAGAAAATAGATCTAAACTTGAGGATACATCACACATATGCATTATTGTAGGCTATGGAGGTGATGATATGGGATACAAATTATAAGATCAAATTGCTGATAAAATATTAAGAAGTAGAGATACTTATTTTAATAAAAATGTAATGTATGGACAGCTTGAACAGTTAGCAGAAAAGAAAGAATAAGTAAAACTTGATACTTCCTCTATTGTTTCAAGTCAACCATTTCAACAAATACAGAATCAACAGCCATCTCAAATGTCAAGCCCTATACATGAGGACACAAATGGTAGTGAAAGCATTGAAAAGCAAGTACAAGATGACGAAGGTAAGCACTATGAAGAAGGTATTGATAAAACACCTTTAACATTGGGTTCAAAGATCTAACCACATTACTAGGCATCCTAATAGGTATTCTCCAATTTTACATAGTGTTCTTTATACTGAAAATGATGAACTGAAAAATTTTCAAGAAGCTTTGCAAAGTTCATATTGGAAGCTTTGGAAGTTACCCATGGATGAAGAGATGAATTCAGTAAAACAAAATCAGACTTAGAAGTTGGTTCCTCTTATACTTAGTAAGAAAGCCTTGAAAAATAAATGGTTGTTTAAAATCAAAACTGAGGCTGACCAATCAGAACGATACAAAGCTAGGATGTTGGTAAAAGGGTATACACAAAGATAAGGTGTTGATTTTTCAGAAATTTTCTATTCTGTTGTAAAACATGCCTCAATTCAGATATTATTGTCATTGGTAGCATGTTTAGATTTGGAATTGGAACAGTTAGATGTCAAAATAGCATTTTTGCATGAAGATCTAAAAGAGGAGATCTACATGGAACAAACAGAAGACTATGTGGATCAACAACAACCCAATTATGTTTGCAGGTTAAAAAGGAGCCTATGCAGGTTGAAACAAGCACCAAGGCATTGGTACAAGAAGTTTGACATGTTTATGCATGAACTACAATTTGTTAGGTCAAAAGTTGATCATTGTGTTTATTTCAAGGGTAGCATATTAAGTAAATTTATGATTCTCTTGTTATATGTTGGTTGCTAGTAATAATTTAACAGAAATCAAAAAGTTAAAAACTAATTTCTCAAAGAAGTTTGCAATGAAAGATCTAGGTGCAACTAGATAAATCATGGGCATGCAAATACAGAGGGATAGGATGTAAAGGAAGTTATGGTTAGGCCCAGAAAAGTATATTAATAAAGTATTACATGCTTCAACAAACCTATAAGTACTCCCCTAGCATCACACTTCAAGCTATCCAAGGATGATTTCCCTAAGACTATATTGAAAAAAAAAATTTATCCCATATTAGTCAACTATAGGAAGTTTAATATATGCTATGGTTTGTATAAGACCACATATTGCTCATGCATTGGGAGTTGTAAGCAGATATAGGAGCAACCCTGGTATAAAGCATTGGAATGCTGTTTAGTTTATCCTTCACTATTTAAAAAGTACAAAATCTCATTGCTTATGTTTTGGTAGTTCTAATTTGGAACTAGTTGAATATGTAGATGCAGATAATGGAGGTGATCTTGATAAAACAAATCTAGATCAGAATACATCTTTACTCTTGGAGGAGGGGGGGCGATCAATTGGATGTCTAGGGTACAAAATGTTGTTGCATTATCTTCCACAGAATTAGAATATGTAGCATTGTCAAAGGCATGCAAAGAAATGATATGGATACAGAATTTTTTACAAAATTTGGGCCTGAAACAAAAATCTTATGATTTCTTATGTGACAATAAGAGTGCTATATTCTTGGCAAACAATATGTATCATGCAAAGACTAAGCACATAGATGTAAGGTATCATTTCATAAGATAAGCAATTGAAGAACAGACTTTGGAAGTGAAGAAGGTACATACAGATAAGAATGTAGCTAATATGCTAACAAAAGTGATTTCTATAGAGAAAATCGTGTTTTGCAAAACGAAGATGGGATTGACTTAATAAGGAAGTTGGAAAGTAGAGCAGCTTTGACTTCAAGTGGGAGATTGTTGCAATAGTGAAGTAAAATCTATTCATTCATTATCTCTCTCTTTAATCTCCAATCAAGAAATTTGTAACTCATTATCTTTTTTGTTGTGTTTAAGTCAGTAAGATTGAGGAGGTGTAACTAATTAATTATCAGTTACTGATATTCAGTTAGGCTGATCATTATCCTTAACTGTCAGACTTAACTGATGTAATCTACTGATTGAATGCCTAAAATTATAGGGCTGAAGGTTATTTAAAGGAGAGGGAAAGAGGTAATAGATGTAGCAAGAAATTCACTTCTCAAGAAGAATACAAGTTGCTTGCTTTCCTGTGGTTATTTACTTTAGAATTTAGGGGTTTTTCCATAGAAACCTTTGTCTCTCATTTCATGTTTGTCTACTGTCAACAATTGCATAAGTGAAATTATTTTTCAATTCTGGCTTTTAAGCACAACAAGTGAATTGTAACAGTAACAATTCACTCCATGTTTGCCCAAACCCTGGGTGTTTTATTTATTACAAGGCCTGCAGTTCAGGGATAGTGCGTGCTGTTGATGGTAGACAACACAGGATAGTGGAAATCAGCCTGACTATGCCAAAGCAGCAAAAGGATGAAATGGTTAGAATTAAGAACACTGAGACATGTTTCTAGACTCCAAAAGAAACTATTCTATTCTGAATATTGAATCGCTTGGACGTTTTTTTACTAAGCTTATCTGAATGCAATGTATACCGTAGTTAATCTATCAATGAAGATAGTGAATTGCCACCTTGTGATGATAGTTTCTCATATTCCTTTCTCGTAAGCATCTACAATTAGTTGTTGGTCTTTCAACAGGAAGATACAAAGCACAAACCAGTGAGTTGCCACTTCTGCATAGATAATTGGTAGAAGCTTTTGGTAATAGGATGGTTAATGCATACATTCCTGAAATTATATTTCAAATTCGGCCTTACATGAATATTTTCATTATATAATAGTATTAATTGCTCTAAAGTATGGTTTTTAATACTATAATGCTAGAAAATTTTGAAATCCAAACTGCACTTCAGAATCCATCATTAAAACAAATTCACAGAAAAAATGCCTTATATCATCTTTAAATAATGATAAGGCATAAGCAGCTGTACCTTGAGCTTCTTCAGATGGTTGAGAAAAATGTGAATTGTGCTTCCACTTCTTTGTTAACCTCATTTCAGTATTTGTACGGTCATGCTGCCTTGTAGAAATATGATCATGAATTGGAAAATCAAAGTTTCCAAAATCCACGGCACTCACATTTCTTACTAGTCTTAATGGTGAAATTGGAAGATACGAAGAATCATTGGATTCTAACTTAGAGTATGAGCAAATGTTCTCCCAAAGGTGACAGATTTCCTGAAATACATATCACAAGCTCAGTCCTACACATAACCATTGCAACATCACAATTATGATACACAAAAAGTATCATTTAGAAATTAAAAACAATAATAAAGTAATCATGGACATTTAGAAGATAGGATAATATGATAAATATGGAATGAAAAAGTCATGAAAATGCAACCAAATTTGACAGCAAATATCATCATTATTATCATGCTGCCTTTATCCTATCTATATGGGCTGACCATCTAGGTAAGTGAAGGACTTTACAATAATTTTCTATGACCGGTGGTCTACCTAATGCTATGGTCTAAAGGTAAATTTTTACGATACCCTCATGTTGGCACGTATCTCAACATTACCATTGGAATAGAACCTATGACTTGCAAATCACAAGTACCATGCTCTAACCAAATTTGACAAGATATGATGTGAAGAAAAGCCAAAGCTATCATGAACAAAATATCAAGTTCCTAAAGCCTCATAAACAATAGTCATAACATAGACTATCATAAACCTTTGAGAAAAAATTCATACCTCAAAAGATGTAGAATTAAAGGCAAGTATGCAACGCCTAACAAAATGACCCAGTACACTATTTGGGTTCAACTTCTTTTCATTTCCTTCTATATGTGACAAATCATTCTCATCATTTGGAGGACGAGGTAGAAGATCTGAAATTGTACTAGATTAGTAGTTGAAAAGCAAAATCCAGGTTTAATATACCCTTAAAAATGTATTGCCAAGTAGAGCTACCTCGAAGACGAAGTAAAACATCAACCAAATCATTGGGAAATTGTAGTCTGTCTAGATAGTGCAGTAAATAATGAGGCATGTCTTCTTGAATCTCCTTCTGGGCTTCTTTTAGTTGTATAATAAACTCTTCAAGTGGTGGCTCAAGGAAATTGTCACAAGCCTGTAGTAATTATTTGCAAATAAATCTTCAATGAGAATTTACCAAAACTGAAAGTGAGTATATTATTATAACATATATCGACAATCCAGGATTTTCCTCTCACAAAGTTTTCTTGAAGCTTTGCCCAACATCAAATAAGAAATCACTATCCTGGATTATAACCTTTCATAGAATTCAAAGTCCAATAAAATTACTTAATAATTCACATAAAATTGAAAACTGCATTAGCAAGTTTAGAAAACCAAACCTTAAATTGCCCAGAGAATATGATCTTGAACATGAAAGATATGCTAAAAATTTCAAATAAAACATGGAATAAATAGAATATTATTAATTATTATTTAAATATTAAAACTGTTCAATGAGTACGCTCCACAATGTACATTTTGAACATTTGTAAATAAAGAAATGGTTAGATTGAATTTAAACCAATTGTAGTTACAAAGATAAAAAAAGAGTTTAATTATAATAACAAATTCAGTTTTGGTATCAATTTCAGATTTCAACAATAGTGCACAGTGCCTTCTTTTTGGTGCTTTCTAAGATTGCTAAACCATAAAAATCGAAGAAGTGACTTTGCTAAATCATGAGACATAATTTAGCAATTTATTTGTTTGTCATTCAGTGACATCACTGACCATATTCTAAATGTTTGCCTACACTCTGAACTCCAACATAATACAGCTGGAAATAAACCTAATAATTGCAATGTTATTTGGATAATTAAAGCATCCTCAGACAGCTTTGTATCATATAGTCATGTGAGGATGACAGCCTCATCTTCTGGGATTAAATTTAAAACCACTTGTAACTATGTAGAGGTGAATGGATTGGTGGCAGTGTGACCAGTACCCAAACTTTCAATTGTAAGGTTGCTATCAAACATAAAAGCCATAAAGACATCTTGCATTATTTCTCAGGATTTATTAACTGGGATGCACTATTTCTAAACAGCACAGCAGCAAGACCATAACATGTTTTCATGTTTGCATTGTTTTTAAGTAATAGCAGCAGGACAGTATTGTTTCTAAGTTTGCAAGAGTTGCAGCAACATTGAATTCTACACTGAAAACCACAAAAAAGGGTCACCGCACTCAATGCTCATCCTACCAAGCAAGGTCTTAGAAGGATTGGTAGATAAGCAAAGGCCTGACATCCTTTTAAGGAACTGCATGCAGACTCAAATCATGTATTAAAACTTGGCATACCAGCACCTTACTATCACTCGAAAGGGTGACTGCTTATACTGACCAGTACAAGCAACTGTATTTTTTTAATGGAATCATTACTTTAATGAGGAGGGGTTGCATGGATCCACATTTTCAAACTATGGGATTTTAGGGGAAAAATCTAAAACAATTTGGTGAAGCCATGCATTGGGAGAATAGTACCCACTTAGGATTTATTGGAAATGAACTGAAGCATGCAATCACTCTAACTAAAGCACAGCTAAAGGCAGTTGAAATCGCATCCTTAAAAGAAAATAAGAAAATACTCACGAAATCCAAATATGTTTGCCATCATGGGTAATTTGTCAGCAGTGTTTGCAGATACAACAATTTGTTCATGGACATAGCCTTAATTTGTGTGAATGAACTATACTTGTTTTCTATTTCTCGAGATTAGGCAAAATTTATGCTGCAGTTTCGTTGTTGGAGTAGCAAAGTAAAAGATGAGACAAATAAGAGTACCGTGCATTGTTTGATGAGAAAGGCAGCAATGCGCTGACGCTGTATAGGGTCAGCAATGCGCTGACGCTGTATAGGGTCAGCAAGCAGTTTTGTAAAGCCTTCTTGTTCTTCTAAGATAGCAGGAACGCATAGTCTGGTTAGAATGCTCAATGAAACTTTATGCGGTGTCAACACAAATCCTCCTTTTCCCACTGCCATCACCATTTTAAGTCTGATTCACTTCAATCGCAACTCCTCCTACCTCTATCTAACAATCTACAGTGAAAGCAATCAGTGAAAGCCAAAGCCAAAGAAATCAGTGAAAGCAAAGCATCCAAGGTTTTGGGGGAAGCAGCGAGGCTGTATTTTGAAAATCAAATCCCCTCCTCTTCCTCCTCCTCCTCCTATGCGATGCGATGCTACTCTAGTGACTTTGGCAACGTACGTCCCTTGTACCAGACAGGACAAGCTTACACTAAACTGCGGCTGCTGCTGCAGCATAACACAATGGCGATGGCGATGCCGCTCCTGGTGAAAGATAAAGGCGTATGCTTACGCAACTTGGCCAACGGAAAAGAAATCCCGAGCGAGGGACAGGTATAGTGGGAGGGAATTAAATAGAATTGAATTTGCTACACACTGACTGCCCGACGCACCGACGGACCGACCTGGGCTTCTTTCTTTTTCTACGGGAAGTTAAATGGGGCTGAAGTTATTTAATTGTCAATTTTCAATTTCGAAATGAAGTTTCCTTCTATCCTGTCTAGACGGTGTGGGGAGGGGTGAAGTTATTTAATTGTTCATTTTCAATTTCAAAATGCAGTTTTTCAGCAAGATTCTATAGCTGTTTTTTTTTTTCCTTGTTAGCTTAACGTGGGAATGGCATCGTTCAAAAGCTTAAACTTCAGCTAAATTCCTATATGTTTCTCTATGTTGTTTTTTTTATTATTATTATTAATATGTTATTTTTATTATTATTATTATTATTAAGAAGCTTTTAGGAAGAAGTGAAAACTCATTTTGGTGCTTCTAAAAGAGGGCAAGGTTTGATCATTTTCCTAACCAAGAAGGGAGGTTTTTTAGGATTGATTGTAAAGATAAAAACCTAAGAGACATCCCAAAACCATTAGGCCTTTTGTTTTTATTATTTTGGAGTTCCTCCTTTACTTCTTTGCGTTTGTACTCTAATTCTAATTTTTTTAATATATTTATTTTTTGAGGTCCTTGATAGTGAGATGAGGAGTACATCATAACCCAAAACTATATCCCTACATATATTTTAAGAAATATAAATAAGATGGTATTTTAATGTAATCATTATTATCTTGGTGTTTTATTTTTAACCTAGGAAAAATAATATTAAGTTATGAATTTGTAATTTAAGATAAATATTGTTTGAAAAAAAATGCTACAGTTTGTAATTTAAGATAATCTTATTGCTTTTTTTTATTTTGTTTCTACCTAAAACAAACAAAATGCCATACTAAATATCATGCTAGGAAAGTATTGTAATGTTTGAGTTTGTGGGGCACCATCATTATCAGCTAGCCTTGTCTCGAAAAAATGCAGTTGGCTATATGAGTTCTTTTTTGCAATTTGCCTCTATGAAAAGCTAAATCCTTTCTTATTGAGTAAGTCTTTACCAATTTTCTACAGCAACCAGACCCTATGACTGTTGCATATTGCTTTTGGGGAATGCTTTAACATTTACAAATTTTGAAAAACAACTCATCTATGAGATTTGACAAGGTTTTAAAGTCAACTACCAACCTAACGCTAACCCTCCTCCTTTCATACATGGGCTTGGGACTGGCATTGGCAAAGTTTAATGTTTGACTTTGTGAAGCACTTTTGCAAAATAAAAGCGGGTGGAAAGCCTAGCACAACACAAATTACATACTTGCATTTCCAATAAGTTGTACCAAGGAGGATGGTTCATTTCAAACCTTAGTTTGAACAACCATTAGTAACACTACATGAAAGAGTTATAAATATAAAATAATAGTAATACATATGCTTATTCTTTGAGCAAATTTGGTTTTATGAAGGTCAATTCTATATAGCCTTCTACCATTTAAGCATGAGCTATAATAACTAGCATAGTTTTCAAGAAGGAAATAAACTCTTCAAAAGTAAGTACATATCTAAAAACTTTCTATGCCACGTAAACTAAAAAGATAAGATATGCTTAGAACTAAGCTCTATAACCAAAATTTCCTTCTACTAAAACTAGTTTTACAAAGCTTCTCACCACGATATTAGAGCCCACACTAATGAAAGCCCTATTACTCGTAGTAGTGAAAAGCTTCAAATTTATAGTGGTTCGTCACCATTGAAACACCACAAAAATTTGCATGTTGTAACCATTTTTTTGCCATATAGCCTTCACCCATGAAACCTAAGGCAAAACTTTGTTGTAAACATGAAGATTGTAACCCATGGTGGACAATCTCACATATTTCATACTTTTGGGGCTGAAAAATGCCTCATGAGTGGTCAAAGCCTCATTCCCCAAGTGAAAAAGTCACCTAGTATCTATATTTGGGCTTAGGGAAAGGGG
>MNCI01036396.1:188319-230914 GCA_015680685.1 Gnetum montanum | reverse complement strand
CCCCCCCCCCCCCCCCCCCCCCTCAATGTGAAAGTTTTCCCGTTGCGTGGAGGCTCCACCCCTCATGTAGAAACTGCATGCCCCCAGTGTGGAAGCAACATGAGCAAGATTTTTACACTCCATTAACTTCAAGGTTGACCAACTGCTTCAAAAAAGATGGAAAAAGGCTCAATGTAGAAAATCTACCTCAAATGTAGAAGTGTACCCCTGTTACTATTTATAGTAAATGGAATGGCCATGGGGGTTTAGCACTTACTACACATAGTAACCCCCCAAAATTGGGCACCCATCTCACTTGTACGTGGTAGAAATTTACAACCAATTTATTAGCTAATCAAAACCCCAACATGCTTTTGAGATTCCACACTTTAGCAATTTCAAGCACTTAGCAATTTTGGCTTCCAAGAGCTCTTACAACCTTGCAAAAACATAGCTTTTTGGAGCCTCCCAATGTGGAACCCTTGCAACCTTATTACCCCCCTTGTTACCCCCCTTAATATTTGGGGGTTGTGGTTTCAATGTCGCATTTCGAGGATCCCCAACCCCTAGCGTGAAGCAATTTTGCAGCCAAATTCCCAACCCTTCCAACCCCCCAACAGTGACCAAGTTGTAAATTTGTAGTTTGCAGTAGAGGAGGTTTGAAAGCATTAGGAGTGGCTTAACACCTAGATCGTGAAGCAAATCACATCAACTTCAATGGACTCTGAACTCCTACCCTAATGAACCCCCCCTTTGCTTTCTCATAGGCATTTCTTGTACACATTTTTGAAACTCATTTTTTATTGTTTTAAATAAAGTTTTAAAGTTTCATTTTGTGTGTAATCTGCAATTGCCTTCTGCTTTCCTGATCTGTAATTTTTGCATATTATTTTTTGAACTTCCTGTTTTGCATTTCATAAATCCCTAGGTGATCTGCTGGATCATCCAAGGTGCCTTGAACCCCATCTTTCGAAGACCTTGGGGATTTAAGGTTGAGGCTGTTGCACTAGATCTCTCGATTTTTTAGCGATCGATTTTTCTGGTTGCAATAGTTTTCCAGCACTAGAAGGAGGGCCTCCACCTAATTTCTTCATCATAGATCTATCTCCCTCATTGCCAATGTTGTCATTTGAAAGTTTTTCTTTGATTTTTGCAGGAAAAAACTTGGAAACCAATGTTGGCCTTCCTCCCACCCCCCTTCTTATGATAGAAACTTCAACGTGGAAGTTGTAGGTGGTTGGGTGATGAATTTTTCATAACACTTCTTGTGAATTTCAAAACACAAAGCCAGTGTTGATACCATCCCCCCCTTCCCTTCCTTTTGCCACCAATTCTTTCTTTAGTTTTTTAGTGTTGGTGGTGCAACTCTTTTGGAAGCCATCAAACTTCCAAAAGTTAGCTAAACTCCCATCCTTCCTAGCTAAGAAAATTGGCAGCCTGCCAAAATCAAGTTCTAGTGGGAAACACTAACTTTCCAGTTTGGTTTTCAACCTTCACCCTCTTCCCCCATGCCTACCCCACCCATCCACCGCCCCCACGCACCANCCCCAGTAGCCAAATAATGTTGGAATAGGAAGGTGTGAGATTCCCTCATCTCACCCCTTTTGTTTCCCCTTGCCATACCCAATGTAGAGGTAGTTAGAAGGCCAACATGGATGAGACTTGGTGTCAATGTTTTCAGCTTTCTATTTCTAGTAAGGGGGTATACCCCCCCTTACCCCCACTTATTATTTATAGTAAATACTATGTTTTTAGCCATTTTTGCTTCTTTTGATCCTTTTTAGATTCCACTTGTTGGAATTTGATCCTATCTTTAACTTTTATAGCCATTCTCAAGTCATTTTTAACATAATAACCATATCTTTCTGACAATCAACCAAATTGCCTTTCACCCTCATTAACAAAGGGTCTAGCCAACAAGCCATGAGGGTCTATGACCCCAAAGACCCTGCTATCATCGAGTGTAGGAAGTCTTTGAGGGTTAGGGGGAAAAGTCCTGACTTTGCAGCCATAAATGAATATTGTTATAACTACATTTGTGCCAAAATGCAAGCTAGCATGCTGATTCCACCTATGGAAGCAAAGCCAAAAGGGAGTTTGAGCTCATACATCAAAATGGGAAGGAATATATTGCTTCCCTATATGATGAAATACCCCTTAAGGATATCTATGTTGGCATCCTAGCTTAATTGATTGAGATGGAGGAGAAGGATGACAAGCATAGCTTGGAGGAACAACAGGAAGAGGAGGATGAGTTTAGGGTAGAATCTAAGCCCAAAAACATATTGGGAGGATTGTTCCAACAAGCAACCCCCAAGGCCACTAAGCCTTCCCCTAATGCCTTTGTTTTTTCCATGGGCATGGTACCACCATCTTCTACTTCCTCTTACCCTACTACAATTGATCCCATGTCAATCATAGCCACACATCAAACTCAATCGATAGCACAACCAATGACCTATAACATATCAATGTCGTTTGCCACATAGCCTTGATTTGTGTGGGCATTGATCATAATTCTCATGACCACAAATCCACTAACCAATTGTGTGGGGCCCCAAGCAACTAAGGGATCACTACCCCCTTTGTCTCATTTGTGCCTCAAATACCAGCACAAACATCTTTTTCCTTGTTTGGCCTNCCTTTGTCTCATTTGTGCCTCAAATACCAGCACAAACATCTTTTTCCTTGTTTGGCCCGCAAACTATGATCATGATGTAGCCACTTCCTTCTATGTTGGAACCAATAGCAAGGCCATAAGCCTTACAATGTATACCTCAACACTTCATACAAACTAGGAAGCCAATAGAGGGGAAATAGGGCCTAGATTAGGCCTTCCAGATGATCCAAAACCTGATAGATGAGTTGAAGAAGTTCAAAGCCTCTACTTCACAAAGTGTCAAGATCATGAATTTTTACCAGGATGATCCTATTAGTCCTGTGGTCCCTCCCTTGACACTTCTTTTTGGTGTCCCTATTCCCCAATTTAGCAAGTATAAAGGAGAAGGTGATGCCAATAATCACCTTATAACCTTCTGATTCGAGTGCTTGATGTTGTAGTTGTGGCCTCATACTATCATGAGGATCTTCCCTATGTCCTTGATTGGGAAAGTGCTTAATTAGTACTACACCTTACCCAAAGGATCCCTATCCTCTCTTGAGGACTTGATAGCTCAATTCATTAACTACTTCAAGTACAACTTGAAGCTAGATACTATGCTTGACCAACTCATCAACATCAAGTAGGGATCCCTTGAACTGATGCAGAAGTTCATCCACCGATGGAACAATTTGCTTAATGAGATATTGGAACCTATAGCTAAAACACATCTTTTGGCTATATTCAAGGGGGTAGTTTATGGCTTTATCAAGTCGAAGCTTTATTACCTTGACTCGCAACCCCTTAGTCAAGCATTCTCTCAAATAAAGAACATAGAGGACACTACAGAGGCCAACTATGACTTGGCCTACATAACATACAATAACCAGCATACACAGAGGGATAATGAGAAGAACAAATAGAATAACACAATCGTAGCAACAATAACTAAAGAGGCCAAGACCACTAACCAAGGGCCAAGGGTTAATAACCACAATAACCAACCATCAACCTCTAGGGCCACTACATCGACTGCCACTAGGCCAAACTTTGAGCAAAAGGACTGAAGCAAGTACACTACCTTACCTTTGAAGCCATCTAAATTATTAGATTAACTATTGAAGAGTGGATGCCTACAATATAAACAGATGATCAAAGATGCTTAATAGAAGTATGAGTGGCTATGCGAAATAGCAAATGACCACACTCTTGCAACAAAGGATGACCCTAAATTGCCTAGGTACTTTAATCTAGACTGGTTTTGCCATTATCACCAGTTGTCTAGTCATGACACAAATTTCTACCTCATGCTCAAGGATGACTTGCAAAAGATGATAGATAGGGAAGAGCTAGTCTTAGATGCTTCCAACCTGGTTTGACCACAAAATTAGTTTATGTAAGTGTACAAGGACCCATTGAATGCTAATAATAGTCCCTATTTTATTTTAGCATTCAACATTGATAACAATCAGAGACCAATGAGGGAACCATTCGTGATCTAGGCATCCCTTCACAATGAAAGGGCCTCTTTAGCTTCCACTAATTCAAGACCCCCTTTTATTGTGAGAGTACCATCATGGATGCCTCCAAGAGAGCCTTTTGTCATCAGGGTACCTCAACCTAACATAGCCCAACTAGTTGTAGCCCAATAAACTAACATGACCACACAATAACCTTTTGTGGTGGTCAATGCTACTGTCTATTCCTCACAACCAATAACTAATAGCTAAAAGACTTCAACCAACAAAAGGAAGAAGCATAAGAAAAATAATAGCAACAAGAGTGATAAGCAGATGAAGGCTTGGAAGGAAATGGGTCCACCTAATCCCACTCCCATATTGTCTATACCCATGACCTCCTCTACCTAATCTACTTCAATTAGTAAACCACAAGAGGACCCAAAAATCCAAAATTAGAAAAAAGAGGAAAGGCCCCAACAACCTAAGGTTGAAGTTCACATTTTGGGGTGCATGGAGGAAGTAAAGCACAACCAAGATGATAAGCCCACGACTAACAATAGAAACTTCCTCATTATGATAGATCAGGTCAGATAGTCTCTCAAGTAAAAGAACACAACTCTGAGTTTGTACGACCTAATCATGACTTCCACCACACATCGTGAGGCATTAGTCAAGATGTTGACTTTCATCCTCATTAGTGAGGACATCCTTGTTAACGAGGAATCTATCTATGCAAAAATGGTTCCTTCCTCACCAAGGGAAGGGAAGTCAACATCATTGGTGTTTTGAAATAGCAAAATTAAGGCCAATCCCAAAAATGGCAAAGCAACTAGGGCTTCTCTTTTCATCATAATTCAATTAGGGCAGTTTAAGGTGCATTGGGTGCATGTTGATGATGGAGCTGCAACAAATGTCATCCCATGCACCATCATTGAACGGTTGAGCTTAACAAAGTAGATACACAATCCACAACAACTACAACTCTCAAGTCCTTCAATGGGTCAAGGGTTACTATCAAGGGGTCTATCTCCTTGGATTTTGTAGTAGGCGAGTAATTCCCCACAATCTCCAATTTCATGGTGGTGGAGGAGATGTCACGGTTTAACCTTATTCTAGGAAGATCTTGGTTGGCTCAATTACAAGCCATGTATTCACCTATCCACCAAGAAATTCACCTTCCTTATGAGGGAGGTGAAATCATCATTCACAGTGATAGCATAGTTCCCCTAGTTGTTAACAATGTTAACATAGAGAAAGGGTCTAAAGTGGAACTTCAGGAGGAAACTTCTAGCCATGAAGTCCATTAATCTAAAAGAGAGAAGTAAGCTAAGAAGAACAACAATGAGCTATGGGATTTGTCATAGGACAAACTCCCTTTCAGCATCATCAGTGAAGGGGATGGTGAGTACAAACTTGTGTAGAATAGGCCTTATACATTTCCTAATCTTTTAGGGACTAGGAAAAGTCTACATAAATAACATGCACCCCTACTCCTTCCATGTTGTGGTGTTATGACCTTTATAACCATTTAGCCTAAATTTTCTCTTTTTTGGCCAATTATTACTTTTTTTTCTTATGTTTTATTTTACTTGTTATGCATATAGCCTGAAATTTTATTTTATTTGCATTTCCATTTATTATGGTCTTATTTCTTTCTTTATTTTCCTTGTTTAGTGTAGTAAAAACTAAAAAACCATAAAACTTTAAAATTATAAAAATCACCAAAAAATATAAGTTTCTCTTCAACCTTAGTTTGCTAAGACTTTAAATTGGCAAAACATCATAACCTGTGCCCGCCATGGCCTAAAATTGACAAATGTCTCTTTTATTCTATTTACATGTAGCCTTTAAATGCATTGTTTAGCCATTTAAATTTATAACCAAAATTGTCACCATAGCCATTTGAAATGTTTACAACACTAGAGCAACATATATATAGCCAAACATGAAACTGAAAATTTAAAATTTAAAGTGTTCATAACATATGTAACCATGGTTACACTATGTGGCAAAATGTCAATAATAATAATTAATAATCATCCATAATATTGTCTTGGCTAACAATAGCCATTAACATAAAAAAAAGCATATCTAGCCAAAAAACTGAAACAAATAATTGAAGAATGCTAAGGGGCATCTGGAGGAGGAAGTGGTGGATCATCCCCACCCTCACTATTAGGGCTACCATTGTCTCTTGATGTCTGAAATGCAACAACACATAGCTAATTAGTAACCAACAACCAAAAACTATAACTTAAATAAAACCATAACTTAAAAAAAGACTAAAGCATGGAATACATCAAACCTGTGGGAACTTTGGCTCCATAACTTTCGAGGTAGATGTGGAAGGCCATCCTCCAAACAATGAAGAATCTAGTCCTCTGTCATATTGGCCAAGTCAATATCCCCAAGATTAATGTTGGAGAGGATGTCAATCTTGTCTATTGTAGTCCAAGTTGGTGGCTTTTGGGTAACAGTAGCCACAAAGGTCTCACTTGCAACAATGCTAATCTAAGGAGTAGGGGATTTCTCCACTATGAGAGTATTCTCAAAGAGTTGAAAGGTACTTTCTTCCTGGATCCTCTGAATGAACAACTCTCTCTTGTGCCATTCAACTAACTCCTCTTTGAGCCACTTTAGGTAGGCCTCACGATCAACCTTGTACTATCACTTGTGGTCCTCTTGTGTCCTACCCCACTCTAGAACCCAAGCATAGTGATCTTTCCAATCCTTAACCTTTTGGAAGATGAGGTCCATCTACATTCGTTACTCCACCATCTCCTGTGAGAGCACTACTTTATCCTAGATGACATGCCAATAGTGGACCCACGTGATCTCTTTGATCCATAATTTCCCTGACTTAGCCACTTGGGGTTCCACAAGGGCCTTGTGATCCTAGAATTCTTTAATCATCTATTCCCACTGTTGAGTTTTCTTCCTCAAGGCCATAACCTGCTCCCACAGAGATTTGTTGGACCTCTTAATCTTCCATGAAATGTTTGCACATGACATTGCTAGATTAGCAGTAAGCTTGTACAACTTCAAGGATACATTGGAGATATCAAAGGGAGGCTTCTACAAGGAATTAATCTTCATGTCTTGGTAGGGATTCCACTCCACAGAAGGCATTGCATAACCATAAAATACAACCATAAAATAAAATACAAACATAAACATGGTTTAAAACCTAAGATAGCCATAACATAAAGACAACAGATGACATAGAAAAATGACTAAAACATAGAAAAAAAAGTTCTTACCTATCTTGAGTGCAACTTGGTGCAATTGATTGACGATGTCCTTAGTCATCCTATGCATAAACTCCACCTTGTCCAGGACCTCTACCCATGATTTCACATGAAACTTAGGGACAAAGGCTTGAATTAGTGGCTCAAGAACTACTATAAGCATAGCAATAATTGAATGGTTAGTATGAAAATCAAACTTAAAAAAATAAGATATAATGAGAAGTGTTAAGGCATGTGCATACCCAGCTCCTCTGGGATGATAATGGGGGATGTACACGATACTACCTCACTAAACAAGGCATCTAGGTCAATTTTGGTGAGCCCTTTAGCCTCATGCTACTGTAAGAGCATCTCCTATATACACCTTTATTCCTCCTTTGCTATAGTGGTTGCACATCTCTATGCTTCCTCCTCCATAACAACTTTGGTTGACATGTTCGAACACTTGTCTACAACCATAACACATAGAAAATCAATTAGCACATGAAACCATCATGTAGCCATAAAATCTTAATAGAATAACCAAAACATAGATAAAACATACCTATGACTGCCTGATGTAATGCCTTAAGCTTAAACTTAAGCTTTTTTTGGATTGGTTGCTTTGACACTAGCATTGCTTCCTCTATGAACCTCTTGAGCTTGGCCTTAGCTTCCTTTGTGGCTTCTCTACGTCACCACTTAGCTTCTAGGATGCTTGTTGGAATCATGAAGAGCTCCTCCTTCATGCTATAAGAGGATTTACATTGCCTAACACTAAGATCATTGATGGTAATAGACAACAAATAATCCATCTCATCTAGTGGGTTCTGGGTTGCATGATTGGATAAATGTGCTTTATTCAAGGCCTAGAAAGTTGGTTTTGGTCCTTAGCAACCCATCGTCCATTCCTCTGCACCACTAAGAACTCCATGAACCTCTTTAGATAACCCACAAAGAGTGAAAAATGCATGTGGATTATGGTAGAGGTGTCATCGCGGAGTCTAAGAATATCATCCTGAAGTCCAAAAGCCAAAGTAGCTATCCAATTGAATCTGATGTCATCCATTAGGATCCTCTTTAACGTTCATCCTTACATGATGTTGATTATCTTCTTTTGTGATGATAGTTGAAGAAATGCATGGGAGCTAAACAAAGGATATGATGCCTTTGTCTTAGGGTTCATGAAGTTGTCCATGAAAATCTCAAAGTGACTCATGCTAACACTAAGCCACTCCAAAACTTCCTCATAATAGCTTGATTCCTTCACTATTTTGGTGGCAACCTTTGCCCCATCAGCAGGGACACCAAACAAGTTGCAAAAGGTGTCCTCATCAGTGGCTTTGGTAATAGACATGCCTTGAATGGTCATGCTGAAATGATCAGCTTCTTTATTGAAGGAGTTGATGACATGCAACATCTTTGCAACGAGAATGAAAGGGATAGGTGCAACAAATAGATCAAGTAAACTCACATGCTTAATTTTTTCTTGAATGTATCTAGGTGCCTATCCTTTCATCCACTTCTATACTAGTATCACCTCACAAAACTTTAGGATGAGGGTATCCTCATGATGTCTTGAAATTGATAAGGTGACATTAGCAGAGGTTTAAGGTCATGCAAGGTAACAACCAAACATTTAGCATCAACATAGGCATGTTTAATAACCTATTAACATGATAGGATACTTAAAGCTTTAGTAACCATAAAACCTTAGATGTTATTACTAGTATGTTTACCTTTCTTCTTCCTCCTTGGTGTGGTTTGAGCTAAGGTTATAGTTTCTAGGGTCTAATCTAGGATGCTCTTGGAGCCCACCCACCAATTGTATATCATCCTATTGGCCATACACTTCTTGTAGACATGGTCAAATTTCTTAGTGTATTCATCAAAGTCCCCTCTTAACTATTCATACACAATAATTTTGATTTCGGGAACCTTGGTAAATACATTTAAGGTGATTTGAGCCACTACCAAAGTTTGATCATTAGTGATCAACCCTTGATCATTGACCTTATACTTGCAAGAAATTCATAAAATCGATAAAGTTAGGAAAGGAAGTTTAGCCAATAAAGCCAAAAAACATAAAACACTATAATAACCATGCTCACCCTTGTAAATGGTACATAGTGGCCTATGGGTTTTGAAACAATTTGTGGCCCATGTGTGCCATCATCAAAGTATTATCAACATTATACTGACTATACTCTAGCATAGTCTAGATCTTCGTGAGGTAGCATGGGCTGATGATATCTGCTACATCCCCTATTATCTTAGGCAATGGATCATCAATAATGAACTTGGTGATTAGACCACATGCCTACGACATCAATGTCTCCACTATGACCCTGGCCACATCTGTAGAAGAGTGTGACCATAGGATCATATTGAAACTCTAAAGGATGTTGGCAAGGAATTCCCTTGCCCTTGGCTGGAACCACAGCGAGACCTTGTCTAAGGTCATGTCATGTAAAGGGGTATTGGCCTTAGGGTGGCCAATGTAGCATAAGATGCCTGCTAACTCAACAATGATGAGTATGGGCTTAGAGAAGACCCTACATGGAAAAGCAAAAAATATCATGACTGATCAAAATTTTGTAACAAGCTTGTAAAAACATCTTAGTCAAGGGTAAAATTAGCCCATGTAAAAAGCTCTAAGGTGTTTATTTAAGTTTACCTAAGAAATTCATGACAACATTATTACAACCTTTCACAAACATTATAGCCTAGATAGCACATCAAATTGACACATAACCAAATTTAGAGGCTAAGAAATAGCTAATAGCATGAAAATTACTAAAAATAGTAAAGTTTGCTTATAGCCTTCAAAACCTATAGCATTACAAAAACTTTAAGCATCCCCAAGGGTGTGGAAGCTAACAAGAGAGATCTCTAAACATGTCAATAACATCCAATCTCCAAAGGGGTAAAGTGCTACAACCAAAACTTAGCCTTATTAACACAGCCTAGAATGAAAATTCATTAAAAATCCATCCTAGCTTTGATTTCAATGATTCCACCATAGAAGGAATCTTGAAATCATAAGCTTTCTAACCATAGCCATTACAACTAGAAATACATAACCAAATTTACATCAAACATAGCCAAAGCTAGCAAAATTGTAGCCATCAACATTAACCCCCTTTCATGTAAGGTTGGGAGAAAATTTACCAAAAATTTGTTTGAGCTCCAAACAAAGTGAGTCCACCACCATTTGAAAGATTAAATCAATCCCTACACATCCATGCTTAATGAAAATTCAAAACCCTTGTTGTTTATTTAGAAAAATTGTATTCATTTGGATGAAAATTTGAAAATGGCATGAAACCCTTTTGGTACAAGTTTAATAAAAAATTTGTTAAAAATTCATTTCAAACCCAAACAGAGTGATTCTACCTATGTTGGAAAGCTAAATCCAACACCCACCTAGCCATAACAAAAAATTAGCCAAAACCCTTGATGTTTTCTTAGAAAAAAGTTGTGAATCTACACGAAACTTTAAAAAAATGGTAGAAAACCCTAACTACACAACCTCACAAAAACAACCATAAGTTCATCATTTTAAACCCAAATTGGATGGGACCATAGCCATTGAATGCTTAAATGTAAGGATATAAACCCATAACATCATATTTTAAAAATATGTAGTGGTTTTCTTAATAAAAATATACATAACTTTGCTAGGCCAGCATGGAAATAGGAAAGGCCTAGCATGGAAGGCTCAAAACTCTTGATTTCTAACTCTAAATAGCCCAGAAACAATCCTGATTTATGCCCAAACTTTCCAAACAACATTGTACCCCTAAACCAGGGTCCTCTAAGGCATAAAACTAGAAAAATATAATCATGTTTGACCTATATTAGCCAAGTTCCACCATATGTAGCATGTTTCGCTTGATTTGGCCTTATAATATGATGTTTTGGGTTGTTTTTTAGTCTTTTTTTGCATTATTGACCTTGTTGAACTTCTTGTGGCCTTTACATAGCCTTACATTTTATTTATTTACCTTATTATAATCTTATTTTCCTCTGTTTTACTTTGGATTAGTATTAATAGTGGGGTTTGACCTTCCTTGATCACTATTTGGCACCATGTGATCATGGCTTGCTATTGCCTTAAACTAGCATCATGGCTTGCTAAGGCCTTAAATTGGCAAAACTGTGACTCTTGTTAACCATTTGTAGACTTATGTCTCATGCTTCCCTTTGTTTGACTTTTGTTTGGCCCTTATTGCACTTTATATGCTTGATTTTACTCTATTTTATAGCCTTGAATGATCTTGTTTATATTGGAATAACATATTTGCATAATTTTATAGCATTTTAGCACTATTTATTCACTATTACCTAGGTGCCACTTAATATGCTTTTGGTTGACATGCAGGACCAAAGTATGAGTACCTATGAGCAGATTAGTTTACCTTTGTGCCTACATGGACCCCATGATGATGTAGAATGGTATATCGACCTTGATTGGCGAGATCTTGAGCTTGAGAGTCTTGTTGGCCACATAGCCTCGATAGAGAAACCTCGAGAATGGCCTGAAAAGCTAGTTGAAACCCTTGACTTAGACGTGAGCAACATAATAAAAGACTCTCTAGTTCAGGTTCCTATCACAATGCATAGTGGTAAGGAGAAAACCCTTACACTAAGTTCCTCACTGGAACCTAAACAGGCTCAAGACATCACTAATGTCCTATAGGGAAATATCAAGACCTTTGCTTGGTCATATAAAGATATGCTAGGCCTAGACCTACACTTATTACAACACAACATTCTACTGGACCCTAGCATTAGAGTAGTTAAGCAAAAAGTATAGAATATTAGACTTGATTTGGCCTTGGTAGTTTGTGATGAGGTATCAAACCTCTACCAAGTTGGTTTTATTAGGATTGTTGACTACACAAAATGGGTGTCCAACATAGTAATAGTCCCTAAGAAAAATGGGAGTGTTTGTATTTTCATTGATTTCTAAGACCTAAATAAAAAGGCTATCAAAGATGCCTTCCCTTTGCCTAGTATTGATCAACTTATGGATGCTATAGTCGGACATGCTTTGTTTTCCTTTATGGATGGGTTCTCAAGATATAATTAGATTAGGATCAACCCAGAACATCAACTTAACACAAATTTCATGACCGCTTTGGATATCTTTAGCTATACCATGATGCCCTTTGACCTTATGAATGTAGGAACAACCTATCAACAAGCCATGACCTACATCTTCAGTGATTACATGCTAAGTTTGCTCAACAACTACATGGAAAATTTAGCCATTAAGTCGAAAGTGGTTGATGACCATGCTAATGACCTAGATCTTGTTCTTGAATGATGCCTCAAGTATGAGCTTAGGCTCAATCCTAAGAAATGTGTCTTCAGTGTCAGCACTAGTAAGATGCTTGGCATTGTAGTATTTGAAGCAAGTATACGTGTTGGTCCTAATAAGGTTAAGGCCATAACCAAATTAGCAGTGCCTACAACCTTAAGGAGCTTCAAGGATTGTAAGATAGATTTCAGTTTATTTGTAGTTTTATCGCTAGGCTCATAGATAAGTTACAGACCATGCAAAACTTGCTTTAGAAAGGGGTTTACTATGAGTGGATGGCTCAATGCCAAAAGGCCTTTGAAAATATTAAGGAAGAGTTGACACAACTACCAATGTTCTATCCTCTGAAAGAGGGTAAACTATTTTACATTTGCCTTGTCATCTTTGACACATCCATTACCTCTCTACTCTATCAAAAACATGATGATGAAGTAGAGATGTGAGTATTCTATCTTAGTCATGCTTTTGTTGTTCACAAGACTTGATACATTGAGGTAGAGAAGTATTGTCTAGCATTAGTCTTCTCATTGAAGAAGTGGAGACACTACCTATTCAATAGCCAAGTCAACATCATTTAGAAAGATAATGTACTTAGAGCCAGAACAACCAACATCTACGAAAGTATTTGAATAGCCTGATGGAAAGCCATAGCCATGGGGTTTGACATTCATTACATTTCTCAATCCTTAACAAAAGGCAAAGCTATAGCCATACAACTCACAGTTTCACCTGTTGATGACCAAGTAGCCATAGATCCTAAGTTCCTTGATGAGCACATCAAGATCATTAGCCAAGTGCCCAAAGGTTATGAGCCAGTCATGCACTTTGACGGAGCCTCAACTACCCATTGGGCTAGTGCCACTGCCATCATAACATTTCCGTCTAGTGAAATCTAATCCTTCACCTATCATTTTGAGTTTTCATGCACCAAAAACATAGCAGAGTATGAGATCATGATCTAGAAATTAGACACTTAATGATCAAAGGTGATTCTCAACTTTTGGCCAACCAAGTGACTGAGGTCTATGTGTGTAAAGCCAAACATTTATAACCTTACTATGACCTAGGGAAGCAATTGTTACAACAATTTATAGACATTGATATCTAGAACATACCCTAAAACTAGAATGGCATGGTTGATGCAATTGTAGTGTTATCCCTCAGTGTGATACCAAATGTGTTTAGTAAGTTTTTTGTCTTAACTATGGACTATACTGTTCCCATCACATAGAACGTTGAAGATACCTTTGTCGCCATAGTTCATAATGCTCTTGCCAGGGAGTAGTATGATAATATCAAATTTTACCTTATGGATGGTGAATCCTCACAAGTCCTAACTACTACTTAAAAGGATGATGTACACAAAAGATCAAAGTAGTATGTCATTGTAGGTGATAACACATGACGTTGATGGTCCTACAATGGTCTATTACTAAATTTTTTGGGTAAAATCGAAGCCAAAACAATCCTAGAGGTGGTTCATAAGGGTGTTTGTGGAGGACATATAGGACCTAGAGATATGACAGCTAAGATTAGACAATTAGGCTATTATTGGCCCCATATGGAAAGTGACTGACTACAAAAGGTTAAGCATTGTGATACGTGCCAACGACATAGCAATCTTATACATGTGTCATTGGCTAAGTTGCATACACCTTAGATCACTTAGCCATTTTAATGATGGGGGTTGAGTATCATTGGATCTATAATGCCTAAGTCTTCCACAGGAATAGCTTCATCATCACCATAATCGAATACTTTACCAAGTGGGTTGAGGCTATTCCCTTAAGGAAGACTACATTTGACCAAGTTTGCAAGTTTATCTTGGATAACTGTGTAGCCTATTTTGGCATATCCATGATCATATTTACAAATAATGGATCACAATTTAGTAGCTACGAAATAAAAAATTTCTATCACAACTTAGGCATTAAACATTCTTTTTGATTGCCTCATTACCCTTAAGCTAATGGACAAGTAAAAGTCACTAATAAAGCCATCATCAACTTGCTTAAGAAGATGCTTAACAATATCAAGGGCAAATGGCATGAGTGGCTTGTCCATACACTATGGGCTTGCAAAATGACCTATCACACAATAACTGATGTAACCTCTCATAGATTAGTCTATGGTTCTAAAGTTATTTTACCTCTTGAACTGCAAGTGCCATGACTCCAAGTAGCCTTAATCGATAGCATCAGCATTGAGCAAAATGAGGAGTTACAAACAGTGGCCCTAGACTTAGTGGAGGAGTAACAAATGTAAGCACTTGCTCACATTAAGCACTATCAAGAGACATAGAAGCAACAACACCACCATAACTTGACCAAGTGTAAGATCAAGGAGGATCACTTGGTCCTCAAAGCCATTTGTAAGCATGCAGATAAATTCTCAACTGAATGGGAAGGACCCTTCCTTGTCACTAGAGCCTACAGGAATGGAGCATTTAGGATCACCGATATGGATGGAAGTAAGTTGGCCAATCCAGCCTATCATTCCTATCTAAAGCCATATTACATGTAGTTGACGATCATTAACAAGAGAGCCTACCCAATAGAGGCATGCCAAGGCTTTAAACCAGTAACATGGCCTACCATGGCCTAAAACTAGGGATGACATAGCTTGCTAAGGCCTTAAACCGACACCATGATTTGCTAGGATCTTAAACTGGCACCATGACCTGCAATGGCCTTAAATTGGTACTATAACCCACCATGGCCTTAAACTAGCAACATTGCTGACCTAGGTAGCTTTATTGTATCATTCTAGGTGGCCTATATGCATTGTAACATTATAACATGCTATGTTTTCTTGGTCTCTTATCACCTTGGAGTTGTGGTTGCAGGATGAATCCTTGAGCCATTGCAAAGGATGCATTTCCTTACTATAGCAAGTCATCATGTGATCTCAATGTGTAAGATTTGGTGAGTTTGTCCTACTTTGAAAAGAGTGCTTACACCATTGTCCTTCACTTAGCACCACTCCTTGAGCCTAGCCCCAGAGCCTCATTATGACCTTCAATACCTTGGAGAGCAATGTTGACCTATGTTTGCCACTCTTGCACTATAGTCACATGATATCTCTTCATCATGCTGCATTCCCAAGTCCACTTGAATGTAACATAATTCATTTAGTGGGAAAACCTTTAAGCCCATCAAGTGTAATTCATCTCATTTTGATGGGATAACCATTAAGTCTATTTGGTGTAATGCAACTCATTTAACCTGAAAATCATATCAAAATGACTTGGCAAAGGAATCCAATGAAGGTTTCATTGTACAAAAAAAAAACATATGGAAAAGCAAACTTCCAAGAACCAGATGGCCAATGAAATGTCAAAGCCTAATGGCCAAAGAAATCTTGGAGTAAAATGATTAGGTCCTCAAACATACTTGCCAAGTGACCAACACTTCTAAATATGTCGATATCATGCTATAGCCATGATGTCAACATTTGGAATGCATTTTTCGCCTCCATGATCATTTTCCCATGACCTCATTAGCATCTAATCACCATAACCTTATTCCATTATCACAAGCACTATTCGACATGGTTCGACGCAACTCGATTTCAGATGGAGAGCAAACATTGGTGGTGGACTTGCAATGGTGTTTTGTATTCTTTGTCAGTGCCTCTTGGGTAAATATTTTAGACACCAACAAAGAGGGGCCATTGAAACACCACAAAAATTTGCATGTTGTAACCATTTTTTCATCATGTAGCCTTTACCCCATGAAATGCGAGGTAAAACTTTGTTGTAAATTTGAAGATTGTAATCCATTATGGGAGATCTCACATATTTCATACTTTTGGGGCTAAAAAATGCCTCACAAGTGGTCAAAGCCTCATTCCCCAAGTGANGGGTTTTTGGGGTGGGGGTTGCAGCATTAAAAATACCTTATAGGATTTCAAAAACAACAATTTTATGGGTTTTATGGGGGATATACACTTTTCTATGCTGGAAACACCTACAGGAGGATAAATCTCACCTACTGCTAATGTGGAGGGATGGGGGCTTCCTCCTTAGCATGGAAACTTCACCCCACAAGTGTGGGGACTACATGCATAGTGTAGATACCTTCCCCCCCTTAGCATTGAAGTTCTCCCCCAGTGTGGAAGCTCCACCCCTAGTATAGAAACTACATGCCCCCAATGTGAAAGCAATATGAGTAAGATTTTTACACTCCATTGACTTCAAGGTTAACCAACCACTTTCATAAAGATGGTAGAAGGCTTAGTGTAGAAGATCTACCTCTAATGTAGAAGGTGTGCCTCTCTTACTATTTATAGTAAATATAATCAACATGAAGCTTTAGCACTTACTATACATAGTAACCCCTCCAAATTTGGGCATCCATCTCACTTGTACGTGGTAGAAATTTTCAGGCAATCTATTAACCAATCTGCAACAAAATTCATGACCCAAAACCTATAAAATCAAAACCCCAACATTCTTTTTAGGTTCCACACTTTGGCAATTTCAAGCACTTAGCAATTTTTGCTTTGAAGAACTCTTGCACTCTTTCAGAAACATAGCTTTTTGGAGCCTCCCAACATGGAATCCCTACAACCCTTTTACCGCCCTTATTACCCCCCTTGAGGCTTGTTGGTTTTGGTTTCAATGTTGCATTTCAAGGATCCCCAACCCCCAGTGTGGAGTAATTTTATAGCCAAATTCTTCACTATTCTCACCCCCCAGTAGTGACCGCATTGCATATATGTAGTTTACAGTAGAGGAGGTTTGAAAGCATTAGTAGTGGCTTAGCATCCAAATCAAGGAGCAAATCACATTGGCTTTAATGGAATCTGAAATCTTGTCCCAGTGAACCCCCCTTTTCTCCCTCATGGGCATTTCTTGTATTCATTTTTGAAACTCATTCTTTATTAATTTAAATAAAGTTTTAAAGTTTCATTTTGTGTGCAATCTGCATTTGCTTTGGCTTTCTAGGTTTGTAATTTTTTCATATTATTTTCTCAACTCCCCATTTGACATTTCATATGTCCTTAGGTGATTCGTCAGACCATCCTAAAATCCCATCTTTTGGAGGCCTTGGGGATTCAAAGTTAAGGCTGCTGCGTTGGATATCTTGATTTTCTAGCAATCAATTTTTCTAGTTACAACAACCATCATCATGTTAACTTTACTAATAAAATCATTACTTGGAGCTGAAAAATAATTCTACAAAGCTCTTTATAGGCTAAATCTAAAGTAAAGAGGAGGCTTGGGATATGCAAAGTGTTCTATCTTCCACATTAGCCTCTCCTATGACAATGCCACTTAAAACTACTACCTAAAACCAAAATTTGATTATACTTATTCCATTCATCATGTTGGCCTACCCAAAGGGATCTTTCTTTAGAGCCAAAATTTGAATCAAAACTTGAGCTTTTACAAAACAGCATAGTATAAAGGAATGAGTTGTGACATAAATTAAGAGCATGTGATTCAAAAAAAGTTGTTGTGTTAAATTCCAAATCCTATCCATTGGCAATCATTTGGAATTGCTAATAGTTACTTTGATCTCATGACTGGGATCATGAGAAATGAAGGCATTCCTTCAAACTTGAGTTTAGGTGTTTACTGGTCTCTGGAAACACCAAGGATTAGATACCTCCAAATAAACTTACTGGTAATAGAGTGAACTAATCATAAATGTGTGTTTGTTGTTATGAATGTTGAAATGCTTATGTTTGTGTATGAAACCATAACTGGCTATTATAATAGAAATTTAGCTAACCTTGTTGAATACTATAAGTCAGTAAGGATTCCTATTTTGTCAAGTTGCTTAGTTTATATAGTCCTTATCCTACATTGCTTAAAATAAATAAAATTTCACCAAAATGTTTAAGCACAATTCTATAGAAATCTACTTATAGTCTTTTCTAGAGAGAAAAGTCCACAAGAAAAATAGAAATACAGTGAAATTTTATGGATTTTAAAAGAGAAGAAGAGAGAAAGTAGATTTGTATGGAATCTCAAATATTTAAGCAAGATAAATTGAACATGAGCAAACATTTCAGAATAAAGCTATTCCAATTCAATTTAAAGTGTTAAAAATTGTCCAAACCCTTTAAGCTCAATAGACAATTTCATAAAAGACACTCCTATTAACCTACCAAAACGCTTTATAAAAGAGAAAATACAAGCTATTATATGGTTAGTTAATAGTTGTCAAAAATTGCAATAATAGAATTATCAAAAAAGGTATAACAATTTGAAGATTGAAAATGAATGAAAAACTTTAAAATTGAAACTATTTCAAGTTAGCTCAGAAAACCAAAGATTTTCTAGACCCTCTTCACTCAAATAAGCAATTTCATAAAGGCATTGCTATTAAATTGCTCAAGATGCTTTTCATAGGTAAATATAGGCTCTTATATGGTAAAAAAATAGAAGTCTAGAATTTCATGAAAGTAGAGTTATAAGAGCAATCAGAGAATCCGAAAATTAAATGTCAAGCACAATCCTATTTAAACTATTAGCTAAGAAACTACGACAAAATGAGAAGAAAAGAACTCATAGGATTTAAACAAAGGAGTTGAATTGATGATGCAACTAGAAAGTAATTTTTACAAGTAATCTTCAATACTTATTCTAAATTCTTGTCCTCTTATTCTATCCTTGAAGCTCTTTTTATAGTGGCTTCTTGGTAGTTAAAACATCATGGGCAATTAAAATAAGTTACAACCACTACAAGAATCTAGTTATAGCTACCATAGAAATTAAATACTATAGTTTCCAAGTGTCCTGCTCATATAGGATGTGGTATAAACATCTTACAAATCCTCTACATTTTAAGTTCCTTTAATGATAATCGCATTCCCTTAAGAGAGGATGGTTCATTGAATTTAGTTTTAAACCTATTTAATTTCTAGCCATTGAGTAACTTCTTGTAAGAGAACACTTTTTAATGATTTGATTCAAAGGATTGAGCCTCATTTGCTCTTTTATGAGGCAAGATTTTATCCTCATAAATGAGCTCTACATGATGACATGGTAGGATGTTGATTTGCCAGTGATGACACGATGTTGTGCTAAGGTGGCAGAGCTAGTTCATAAAGCTAAATTTTATCTTCACAAAATAACTATGCATGCTAACATGGCACAATACTGACATCATGATGATGTCATTGATGTTGTGATGGCATACACTGATGTTTCAGAGCTTACAAGCCAAAGTTGATTTGTAGAGAAGAAATTTCACCTACAAACTAAGTTAAAAAGCTGATGTGGTAGGAAGCTAAAGTGGCAAAGTCATCATGGCACTGATAACATGGCAGAGCAACCTTGTAGGGCTGAATTACTACTTCATGACTTGGTTCTATGAGTGGACATTGCATAAAAGTCATGCTAATGTGGCATATGCTAATGTGATAGAATGGATTCATCAAGCTAGCAATCATACTTACAAGCCACCTTTAGAAGCTAGTGCGATAGCTTGTTGATAGCATGATGAAGTGATAGAAGCTAACGTGATAATGCTAATATAGTATGCGAAATTAACCTTTGGTTGATGTGTACAAGGTATTGATGTGGCATATGCTAATGTCATGTTGACATTTGCAAAAGATAACATGAAAGATGAAGTGGAATCCATCTAGATAAAAATGCGATTCGTCTAGCTACTGATGTGGCACTACTGATGTCATGTTGACATGAACAAATGATGATGTGGTAGAGTTCAAAAAACTAATCTAGATTAAAAAATGAGCTCAAGATGCTGACATGGCAACTTGCCATGTGGCAGAGTGGTCTATAGCGATCAAAATCATTCTTATGAATTGGCTTGTTAACATATTGATGTGGAGCAGTGCACTTGGATTTCTTAAGTTTGACAAATGCTTAGCTTTAGATTAATGTGGAAAGCTAATGTGTGATAAAGTTGATGTGATATTAGAAGATCATGATGTGCTTTTTAACCTCCTAAATGGATGAATCTCATCTAGATGAGAATTTGTGAATGCCCAAAAGCTCTTTGTTAGACCAATCTGACAAATCTTACGAGATGTTTTTGCTTCTTATTATGCATAATATTGCAACTTAGAATGTTCATCATTTATTAGAAGTTTTCATACTAGAGCCTGATCAAAATAGCTTTTGAGGCCAAGGTATTTGCACTAAGCTATCCTTCAAGCCATTATGCTCATAACACTCCTAATAAGCTAGATACATTGATAATGGCTTATGAAGCCTTATTTCCTTTGTTTTTAAAGCTTAAATATCTTGCCAAGCCTTTTCTAGCTTCATAATTCCAAATCCTTATTGTACGGAGCTAATGGTAAAACTAAAAGTGAAATAAATTGTTGCTAATGGGAGCATTAGGTTTTAAAGTGAGTGCAATGGCTTGTTTCTTATAGGATTTTCCGTGGCTACAATAGTTTCTACTTCTAATAGCCTTATCACAACTCATCTTATTCCTTTTGCAATTTTAGGACTTTAAGTAAACAACAACTTATGTGCTAGAGCCAAAAAAGAATTGGAATTGAAGCTTTTGTTTAAAGTAATAAGTTACGCTTGTTCATTCAACTAGATTTTATAATCAACAAAAGCTATTGTTCCAAAGATCTTTTCAAGCTTATTGCATGGCCATCTCGAAATACTTCAAGGAACATAAACCATTGTTCAAGCTTTAATACCTTAAAAGCTCTTTAGCTTAGGAACCCTCTCTTCTTTTAGTATGAAATCTCATTTTAGTGTTAAGCTCTTCTTTCTTTTTGGTAATAATTTACTTCGAATGCTACAACCTTATAAAGTCTCCTCCATGAAATGGCTAGAAATTTACCAACACTATCATCCATGTCAAGCCAAGGAAAGCCGAATACAAACATGCAATTTAAAAGGTAAGCTTAGTCTTCATGTTAGCACACAACTTTATTTAGATGAAAGCTTGAATATGTAGATGAATTCAAATGGTTGCATAGGAATAAAAAAGCTAGATATGTTAAAAAGTTGAAGATTATAGACTATGATTAATGCACATAACCAAAGCTAAAAAGGGGCTTTCAAAGAGCTATCTCAAAATTAAATCTCACCTTGATAAAATAATGGAGCTCAAACACATGTGACAAAGGTTATTGAAAGCTTAGAGAACTAATCAAAGCTAAAATAAGTTAACACTTTTGCAAAAAACAACATCAAGTTCGTAACTATGCACCAAATAAGATTCATTCATAACCCAAAGTCTAGGAATTTGGTTTAGTTAAGGTGCCAAAATTGGCCAAATTTTTAGAATATAAGCATATCATATGGAAAAGTTAGTTATGCAACTTTGATCAGTAACCTCCATGAAAATAAAGGAGAGACTAAGAATTGAGCTAGAAGAAAAACTTCAAGATATATTAAAGGAAGCAGTTAACATCCAAAGAAACTGATCTAAGCCAGAAAGATTCCATCATGAAGACTAGTTAGGAGCTTGAAAATTAGCTATACACATTGAATTTTTTCTTCAACTAGAAGGTAATCAAAAAATTAGTTAAAGCTAGAAATTCAAAAAATTAAGGATGAAGAAAAAAAGTATCTAGCTGAAAATTTATTGAGAGCCATTAACAAACATTCATAGTTGTTAGAAGATTTGGTATGTAACTGAAAGTTAGTTAGTTTTATGTCTATGAATGACCCAAATGTTTAACATTTAAGAAAAAAGAGAGGAAAAAAATATGAAGAAACTTTTAGGAATAGATTTTTACTATTCTTTAAAACTATGAGTCCATTTCTAGTTATTTTCTTTAGCTTTTAATTTATAGTATATATTTCATTATATGGGAGTGTGATAACTAGAATTGTAATAAATTGATTGCCTTAAATTTGTAAAAATAGTTGGATTGTTAATAATGTGCATAATAAATTAATTACCTAATCTTTACATCGAGGGGTTAGTTTATTATTGACATGGCCAATTATTTTGGTAGTTTTATTATTAAGGTTTTTGATTAACGTGATTATATTTGCATTCTATAATCTTGAAGAAAAAGTCTTAGTTTAAATTTTTGTATTCATTTGAAGCTTAATCCATTACTATAAATTTTTGTAATTATTCTTTGGAGAATTTACATGATATATAGAAGAAAGGCCATCAAGATTTTCAAAGGGAAAATTCCTAGTTACATAACACTATAAGTGAAGCAATGATAGAGTTATGAGCTAATCATTACGTTAAAGTTCAATGGTCATAGTCATATGACAAAGTAATCAAATTTTTTTAAAAAAAATTTAGAGGAGGAATAGAAGATTCTTTAGACCTTACTTTTTATAAAATTTCAAAAATATTTCCTAGATTATAATAAAAGGATTAATGACCAATACATACTTAACGTCCAACTAAACTATTTGGGGGTATCTAAGCTAGGGTGGTACCAAAGACCAAGAAATCACTTAAATACATGTTTTAGATCTGTTGATAATGATGTAAAGTTGCAATCATTAGTATTTTTAGCGCTAGTAGAATGCTATTAAGATTTAATAATGGTCTCAATCAAGTAGTGCCAATGAAGCTTTTAAGAGTCTTAAAGAAGTTAAATTTTGGTTTATAGGAGAAAGTTCTTCAATTGAAAAAGATAGAAGTAAGTCAAAATCTAGAATTAAGACTAGAAGAATACAAAAGTTACCAACAAATCCAAGATTATCTACCATTAAGATAAAGAAATCAAGTAACGTGTAGTTGACTTCAAGAACACCAAAGAAACATATTAGGTTGACTAATCTTTAAATGGCAAACATTCCACCTCTAAATCCATTTCAAATTACTAATTTGTTAAATTTCCAAAATTATCATGACATATTTAAAATTGTATATAAATATGTGCTTGAGCCTTGTATAACAATGAGGTGTTATCCTAGTGATAAAACACTTGATTTGGAAACTCTAAGTCATGAGTTCAATTCTAGTCAGTAATGTTGAGTTATAAAGTTCTATGTAGACTATATACCTTGGGATGCACCTATGTTTCAATTATTGGGGGCTCCAATACCTTCCCCTCTTGCATAATCTTGGTAGAGCTTGACTCATGCAAATATCCTTCATCAAGATCAAGCATGTAAACTTTTTATGAGTAAGTCAAATGACATGACTTAGATTTGGTATTTAAATTTATCAAATAATGCTATTTTAAGTTGGAATGATATGAAAGGATATTTTTAGAAATATTTGATAATAAAATACACTAGTCTTAGATTTACAATGGGCTTATGTAGATGAAACAAAGATCAAAGCAGTTTGTAAGGGAATTTAATATTAAGTTTTAAAGGACTTGTTGATTATTTTAATATCAATTTAGGCCCACAAATGAAACTTTGAAGGGAAGTTACCTAAATGCTATTAATTCTAGAATATCAATTTAGTTAAAGCATATCCCAAATTCAAATACATTGTTGACTTATATGCTAAGGCTATGTACATATAAAAAAAGCTAAATCTTGAAAAAAATGAACAAGTTAAGATAGCTAGGAATTAACAAAACTCAATCCTTGCATTGAAAAATATTGTTGGAATTATAATGTTTCCTTCAACTATCTCAAATGTTAAACATTTTAGAGAGCAATCAAGTTAGGAGAAATTGTTTAAGGACATGTATAACAAGATCATTAAGCTACAAAAATCATTGTCCAAAATTAGAACTAAAAAAAGAAAAAAAAACATAAAAAACATAGGTATCATAAAGAGGTATCTAAGCTTGCAGAGGCTAAGGAAAGTAGGAAAAAAACTAAATTAGTTTCAAAATATGAAGATTAAGATTTAAATATCCACTACGTTAATAAAGTTTTAGAGAGTGAAATATCAAATTCCTCCAGTTAATATCCAATAGATGATTTATGATCTAATGAAAAGTGTAATAATAATGTAGGATAAAAGAATAATAAGTGAAGGAGTTTTAAAGGAAAATTAACTACTTTAAGATCTGTAAATAATATTTTAGTGTTATTTGACAAAAGGAAAATTTTTGAGCTAAAAGAAAACAACAATAAGTAGAAAAATAAGACAATTATAAATGTTGAAAGTCCTCCTAATGATAGATCCAACTAGTATAGAAGATTAAGCTTTTAAGCAGATGTAGAGTATGATAATGTGGTAGACTTGAAGAGAATGGAAGATAATCTAAGCCTATATAAGTTACTCAAGATGGAATATTTTCATAGAAAAGTAATGAATGAGATCAAGGAAAAATTCAAGAAAACTAGTGAAGAAACAGTGAATTATTTAAATAAGGATGAAAACCAAAAGAATCATATTTTATACCTAATAAGGAAGCACCTCCATTTTTGGTAACTATTAAGAAAAAGAAAAAATTTCTACATAATTGTTTAGTTGATTCAAAAGCTTTCTCCTCATTAATGACCTTTTCAATTTATGAAAAACTAGGCTTGATCCTAGAAAAGTTTCATAAAAAGATCGTTCAAGTAGGCAAGAGTCAAGTTAGAGTTATAGAATAACAACCAAAAATGTTGTTGTAACTCACATCAGAATCAAGAGTTAAAAGCATAATTATAATTTAAGCTATAGATATTCTAGAGTCATATGGCCTTTTATTGAGTCAAAGATTGATTGAAAACATTTTAGAGTATGTAACTATTAATTATTCACATGTGTTAGTGGGAATGGAAAGACAAACTAAAACAAATCTATATTTATAGTAAACCTTAGATAATTAGGAACATGACTACTAATAGATTAAATGATATTATTGAATCTGAAAGAAATAAAATGCAGTAGGCACTATAAAAGAGGGTTAGTTGCCTATGGATAAAGAAACATTTATAGCATCTGATGAAAGATGGAAAATTCAATTTGATAGTGCATGTAATTCAAAAGGAGGAGGATCTAGAATAATTCTAAAGAATAATAAAATATATTGAAAACATCTAATAAGTTTATTACAAGGTATGTAGCCCAAGCAAATCATAGTACAAGCAAGGAAAATTAGATAAAGGGTACTATAAATGAGTCATAATTATAACAATAAAATTTCAAGAATTCAAACTAGAAAGATATCAAAGAAAAGGGATGTATAAGATTAGATGTTATAATTTTTCCTTCTTAAGAATGTTCCTCCTAAAAGATCTTATGATGATTGGTATAAAAGTCTTTGTGCACTTCCCAAGTTATTTCCTTAGAATCATGCCTTTTCTAGATAATCTTATTCATAGAAATAATTTTACTTCTCAATCATCTCTTCATCCTATCTATAATGTTTATTGGTTATTCCATAAAGCTGACATTAAGTTAAAGCTACAAGTCCTACTAATCTACCCTATTACTTAGATTTGTAATATATTTTCTCAAGATAAAAACATAAAATAGATTATGAATCAACTACAACTATAGTAAAAGATCAGTATGATAAGAAATGTTTTCTACTTTTTTCAAGATTGGAAAGAAATCAATGTAACATGATGCTAATTTTACCTCTTACCAAGGCTTACAATCTCCTTTAAAGAGGAAACTTTGACAAATAATTAATATCCAATGTTTATTTCTATAGATCTCCTCCAATTTTTGGCATATTATAAAGATTTTGTCTTGCATTATTTGTAGTTTATCTCTGATGATTTTGGTATGTTCTATAGCCTCTTTGATGATATCTATCTTGGTTTTCTATCTATCCTCTATCATATCTCAACAAAGGGATGTATAACAAGGTCAACCATACAACATTGTGGAAGATGCTACTTTTAAACTAGCCTAATAACTATTGTTATAACAAAAAGTTTCTAATCGAAGAACTTTGTTCTAATGATTTTTGTAGTCTAAAATACAAGGTTGTAGTATATCTTCAAGAATCTAGTTATTTCTACCTATATAACAATTAGTTTATGAATGATATGCTAAATTCAAGGTAGTGTGTAAGCTATTCTACAAATGCTACCAAAATCTAAAAGTAAACTTTAGATTCGCAACATCCCACTAAACAAGCTTAGGCTAGTTGTTGACCTTTTGGTATGTCAAAACCTTAGAAAATAGAGAATGTGGAAAGTGTCCTTGTGGTTTTGCAAGGCTAAGAAAGAACAATATGATAAAATCAAAACAAGAGCTACCAAAAAGAGAGTTGAGATGATAAAATGAGATTTCGCATGACAAAACGAAAGTTGGATGGCAAAATGAGAGCTAGGATGACAAAATGAAAGTTGAGCTATCAAAAAGAGATTTGAAATGATAATATGAGAGATGGGATGACAAAACAAGAGTTAGGATGATAAAACAAGAATCGGGATAACAAAATGAGAGCTAAGATGACAAAACGAGAGTTGGGATGATAAAACGAGAGTTGGAATGCCAATATGAGATGACATAAAGTGTCAATTAAAAATTGAAGTATACAAGCCAAAAGAAGATGTTCTGAGATTTTTTGAGAGATCCCAAAAGTTAGAGAGATCTTCCAAAGGTGAAAGCTCAGTTTTAGGCTAGACATTCCAAGGAAATAATAGACGTTTCAATTGCTAGTAGGACATCACAGCTAGGGACATCCCAAGTGAAATGTCCCAATTTTTACTAGGACATCCCACTTGCATGAGAGCAGTTTTTAGATAGACATCCCAAGCTTGAATGGAACATTCCAACTAGTCATTTCCTAACTGTTAAATGAATTCTAAGGGTTTTTTGGGAAGGAAAAATGCTATAAAATAGAATGGATTTCTTGTGGAAGTATAATCACTCTTTACACAAATTGAACCACTATTGTAAACATATTATATAGTCCTTCATTATATATCATTTGTATGTTGTATTTTGTTTTGTGTGAGATTAAATCCAAGGAATTTGTAAAGTGTAGTTACATTCTTTTCTTGATTTCTTTCTTTCCTTTTTTGCCTTGAAGGGTGGATGTGCTTCTTGGAAGAAGACAACTTAGAAGCTTGTTGGAACCTTGTGGGGTTAAATTTGTTTCCAGCAAGAAAACACTCCAAGAAGAGGTTACATCTTTTTAAAGGTTGTGGGATCCTTGGAATCACATTTTGAGCTTGTTGGAAACTTGTAGGGTTTAGTGTTTTTCAAGTGAGAAAACACTCTAAGCAGAGCTCACACATTGTGAAGGTTGTGGTGTTCTTTAAACCACTTTTTTAAGGAACAAAGTTTAGAGGTATGCAAGGATTCTACCCTATGAATGTGGGAGTAAAAGTTGGGAAACCACTTAAAAATTATTTATGGTTTTGGTTATTTTGGTATTTTGAATTGGGGATCTTATTCAACCCTCCTTCTAAGTTGTTAGTCCTCAAGTGTTATCAAAGCTTGGTACTCTCAATTTTGAGCATAACAACTCAGAAGTCAATGATGGAAGAAGGATCATACACTAAGCCACCAATGCTTAATAGAGTCTACTTTATGTGTTGGAAGACTCAAATTGAAGGATTCTTTGAGCATGTGAGGTTCGTAGTATGGGCATTCATCTTGAATGGATGCACTCAACTCATTAGTAGCATATTGCACAACAAAGTTAAGAAAAGATGTAAATAATTCAAAATTTCTAATTTTGATACCTCTTCTATGGAATGCTGAATATGTGGTAGAAGAGGTGACATAGCTTCTAAATGCCTTAGTGCTTACAAGTTACAAGAGGAAGAGTTTAGTGAAGAAAAAAGAGTAAGTATAATGTATACAAGTTGGTATGATGAAGAGGAAACTAGTAATACACTTGAATATTTACATCTTTCATGTATAGTCTTAGCTAATTAAGAACTTATTAATGATCCAATCTTTGATGATGAAGCTCAAGAAGATAAGAAGACAAAACCATGTACACAAGATTGGATGAGGATTATAGTAAAGGTGAAGTTGATGACACCATAAATGTACATCTTATTTGCATGGCTCTTCTACATGGAAATCACATAGAAGAATTTGAAGAACTAGAAGGTATGATGGAATAAAGGTATGATATGCTTTGAAATGAGATAATTTCCCTTCAAAATTTGTATATCAAAATGGAAAAGGCCTTGCATAGTAAAGAATTAGAGATAGCCCAACTTAATATGAAGTGCTTAAATCTTGAAAAGAAAAACTCAGACCTAAGGTTTGAGATGCAAAAGCTAACCCTTTTCCATGAGTAGGTTAACAAAGATCTTGCAAATTTGAAGCTAATCAATAATACAAAAGAGAAGGAGACTCTACAAATCAAACTGGGACAAGGTGGAGATCTAAATGACAAAAAGGGCCTAAGAAATCATTCTCACTATGAAACATCTACAAGCACTTCTTCAAATTGAAGACATACACCCAGGTTCGAATGTACAACCCAAATAAGAAATACTATGTGTTATTATTGTAGAAAATCTGGGCATAAACAATCATGGTGTATATTAAAAATGAAACATTATAATATGTCTCCTTGGTCTTGTCAAAAGATGCCTAGTATGGGTGCCTTGTAAGTTAAAAAGATATGGAGAGTCAAGATAAAAAGAAGAGAAGTAGAAATAAGTCTAAACAACATTAACAAACAAATATTAGTAGAACAAAAGATATCTAATGATGAAAAAGGAGGAGCTCTGAAAAAGGAACCTCACTATAAATCCACATAAGCAAGCCTTCTCCTATGAGCAAGTAAGGTAAGTAATAGTAATTAGGTTTATAAATTTTTATTTCTTAATTTGCTAAACTTAGTTTTTACAATAGTAGTGGGTATAAAATTGTTGAATGGATGCTATTGAAAATCTTTGTTTATTCAAAGAAATCCTTGCTTGATCTTATAAGATATTAAGTTGTAGATGAAGCATTAAGGATCGAAAACACATAAGATAAGACCTAGTAAGTTAAGATTATATCTTTTCAACTAAAGCATATATGTCTTGTGATCCAACTTATATAATGTTTTGCTTAGTACTATCCTTTGATCTATAAATGAAGAGCATGTTATAGTTGCCTCCTTTTGGTCCAAATGGTTTAAAATAGATTATGGTAAAATCAAGTGTTTGGGTCCTTGACTAAAATTCACAGACTTTCTTGAAAGGAAACACTATTATTAACAAGCGATGATTTATTAGTAGGAGTCATCTTTTTCAAAGATATTCCTTGTTAAACATTGTTAAAGTTTATTGCAACTTAGATGAAATGTAGTTCAGGGATTGATCTTTGAATTCTTATCTATTGTTAAGGGATACTACTAATGGGAGACTTTGGTTTTCAAATGTCTCCACAGTTGATCTTAGCATTGTAATGTAGATTTATTACTATGAAGCATGGATGAACAAAGTAGCTACTAGTTCTATCTTATCTTTTGGAAAATTAAGAATACATCTCTTCAAGGAGCTAGATGGCCCTATTCTCTCTACAACAGATGTATTGTATTTGGAGAAGTAGAGAGGAAGTCAAGCACATGTGTAGGGGAAGCTTGTCCCAACTAGCCATTTCCTAGTTGTTGCATGAATTCTAAGGATTGTTTGGGAAGGAAAAAGACTATAAAATAGAATGAATTTCTTATGGATGTATAAGCATTTTTTACACAAAGTGAACCATTATTGTAAACATCTTGTATAATCCTTCATTATATATCATTTGTATGTTGTATTCTGCTTTGAATGAGGTTAAATGCAAGGAATTTGTAAAGTGTAGTTGCACTCTTTCCTTGATTCCTTTCTTTTCTTTCTTGCCTGGTGAGGTTGATGTGCTTCTTAGGAGAAGACAACTTATAAACTTATTGGGACTTTGTGGGGTTGAGTGTGTTTCCAATGAGAAAACCTCCAATCAGACCTTACATCTTTGTAAAGGTTTTGGAATTCTTTAAACCACATTTTGAGCCTATTGAGACCTTGCGGGATTTAGTGTTTGTTTAGCGAGAAGACACTCTGAGTAGAGCTCAAACGTTATAAAAGTTTTGGTGTCCTTTAAACCACTTTTGGAGGGAACAAAGTTCAAAGGTGTGCAAGGATTCTACCCTTTGAGTATGGAAGTATCCAAGTTGCAGAACCATGAAAAAATATGTGTGGTTTTGGTTATCCTAGTTGTTCAAATTGGAAAACTTATTCAACCCTCCTTTTATGTTCTTGGTCCTCACTATAACATATTCAATAAAAAAATAAAACTATACATGTAAAATAAAACACAACTTAAAAAATATAGAATGCCAAAAAAAATGTAATAAGAAAAGTAGTAGACATCCATAAAAACATGTTTATGGGACTATGATCATTGTACTTAACATTTGCTCTTTATTGTTCATTGTAACACCTAGCTAACCTAAGCTTAGGATAACATGTACTAGATAGAAATTAAAGCATTATATAATAAAAATTAAAGGATGATAATAAAAATTTATAGGCAAAATAGTAGGCATCCAAAAAAATAGGCACATAGGGGCAAAAAAATATATGAAGTAAAGTAGAATCACTTTGATTTGATTAACCCATTAAAACACATGAAATATAGATTTTATGCAATGTAAAATTATTATTAGAAAAGATAAAAACTAACTATCTTTATTAAATTAAAAGAACATTATAATTACAATGGAATCATAATCCCATATAATACATGCATACATATAACAACAATAAACGCAACAAGAACAAAAACACATACACATACACATACATACACTCAATGATATTGTAGGGTAGGAGAATTTAGAATGACATAAGATTATCCTTAATGTGAGGATCAATCTCAAGGATCTCCCCTTCTTTTATAAGGCTAGCTTCAAAGAAGTAGGATATAATGGCTAATACCACATGCTTGATTGATTATCAAACTTTCTCCTCATATAAAAACATACAACACAAATCATTATTTAACTTCAAACAAAGGTAAAAATTTAAGAAAAAAATTTTCACACTAAACTCAACATTTCTAACTGTATGACATATTGGAACTTCCACATTGGAAGTTTTCCCCCAACTGAATAAAACATTTATAGGTAAGGTATGCTGTCTCTATGTCAAATGTGGAACAAAGGAGAGATATCTACAAGATAAGGAAGAAATTTTGTCTCTTTGCAAGATGTTTCTTTTCTAGATAAGATGTTTCCTCCAGAGGGTAAGATGTCTTCAAAGAAAATGAAATGTCTCCTACAAGTGTCTAGATCTTGAGTAAGATGTCTTCTAAGTATCCAAGATATCTACCAAGCTATCCAAATCCTTATTTCTTTGTATATAGGCATGACATTAGATTTCGAAGAAGTGTTTCTATACTAGCTCTCCTAACATTTAAAAAGTGAACTGAAGTGAATAAGGGAGTAGGGATAGAAGTGATCCCCCACCAAAAAAGTTTGGTCTCATGGACACATATAACATCATCTGTAGTTTGATCCTCCCAACGGAATAAGAAGTCATGCCTATTCACTTCATGGATGTTGGAAGCTTCTGTCTTCTTAATCATAATTTTCTTCATCTCCTATGAAGGCTTGGACTTATCATTAGCCCTCTTTAACTCATTGATGTTGTTTTTTAACGTTTCATCATCTACTAGTCCATTGTAATGCAAAATATCTACAACATAAAAATGAAAGACATATATACATAATTTGGTAAGTCAATTTCATAGACATTATCATTGATTTTGATGTTTCTCTTGAAAGGACCTATCTTCTTAGCCTTTAATTTTGAGAAGTTTAATCCCTTAGCCTCTTCTTCTTCAAGTGCATCTAAACAATATCATGAATAGTAAAATTAGATTTTTTCTTTCTCTCATTTCTATTTTGGACTCTTTTTTTAGCTTGCTTCTATAACTTTGCTTTTACTTAAGCATGAAGATCCATAATCTCCTTCACAAAGCTTATACTCAATTGAGCTTCTCTATCAAAGCTCCTTAAGTTAGCCACATGCTTTTGACAAAAATCATAATTAGATTCAAATGGAAATTTCCTAATAGCAGCATGAAAAGCATTATTATAGGAACACTCAATATTAAACAATAAGTTCTTCCACTTGTTAGGTTGTCGTTCACACAAATACCTTAATATATTAAGTAAAGTTTTGTTGATCACTTCAATTTGATCATCGGACTATGGATGGTATGCACTAGAAAAATGTAGTTTTGATCCTAAAAGCTTCCAAAAGAACGTTTAAAGATAATTCGTAAACTTGAAGTATTTGTTACTAATAATTTTTAAAGGAATTCCATGAAACGTCATAACATGATGGAAAAAATATTTGTGATATGAAATGAATCACTCACCGTCTTGAATGGAATGAAATGTGTCATCTTAAAGAATTCGTCCACCAGCATCATTTTCATTTTTGATGTTTGGAATCCCAGTCACAAAGTGCATTGACACATGTTTCCAATATTCTTTGGAAATTATAAAAGATATATAATGTCCACCAACTCCTTTACCTCCCTTGAATTTCTAATATGTCAAACATTTCTTCATAAATTTGGAGACTTTAGAGGTAATTCTAGGGTAAAAATAGTACCTACCCACATGCTCCAATTTCTTATCTCTACCCATGTAACTTACCATGCCACTACTATGTTTTTTTAACAAAAATCTTTCTTTTCAAATCATAATTGGGAACACAAAACTTTCCATTCTTGAGTAATAATTTACCTTTAACATGATAGTTCCTTAATTGGTCTACTCTACCTAGGAAAGGCTCTTGGAGGCTTCTCCCAACTTGCCCAAAAGCTAAATCATGTTCATAAAAATCAATAAAATCATTCATACCGTCTACATGAGGAACACTGAAATGCACCACATGCACCCTAGATAATGCATATAGTACTACATTGAATTTTCCTCTCTTATGCTTGAGCAAAAAATTGAACTCCTATAATTATGTCATCCACTTCATGTATTTGGCATTCAACTCTTTTTGGAAATTGATAAATTGAAGTGTTTTGTGGTCAATAATCAAAGTAAACTCCTTTGGTAACAAATAACACCTCTAATGCTTGATTTCTTAAAGATTAACATACAATTCCTTCTCATACATGATGTGTCTCTACCTTTACTCATTTAGTTTTTTTGAAAAGAATGTAGTAGGTCTTCCTTCTTGTGAAAGCACCCATTCAATGGAGATTCCACTTGCATCCACCACCACCTAAAAAAACTTCTAAAAATATGGTATTTCATACTTTGCCTTCTTGAAATTTTCTTTTTTCTTACTTCCTTAAGCCACAAAAAAGAAAAACTCTACTAGATTTTATCATGATGTTGCATTAGTGATATTTTTAGATGAATTCATCTTGGTCTTTCTTATTTTTGGTGTTCTTACCATGGTTCAAGCCTAATGTCTTATAACTTAGTTGTGGGGAAGAGTCATCAATCTAGATATGTATTAAATGCATTTGATAGTAATATAAGTATTTCTATTCTATTTTTCCATACTTACCCATGCATGCCATGATTTCATAGTTATGATAATGTTTCTCAAGTGTTTTGAAGGTTTATGCTTATCATTTTTTTTATGTGTAATTTTTGCAATGGTAGTATAATATTTAACGGACTTTATTTTTAGTAGTCTTTACAACTCTTCATGTTACAGAAATTACAATCAAATCTCTATATAGCAAGGAGGGTATAGGTTGAATAATTTCAAGCTTTTGTTTAAAGATCCATGTATGAATCAGTAGTTTCTAAGAAGGAGGAAGAAAAATAGCTTAGATCTCTTGATCTAGAACCTTTCTAAAAAGACATCCACTTAGAACTAAATTAGGAGGCAAGCAATTACTTTCTTGATATTCAAGTCAAGCACATTTGTAGTTGTAGGTAGCTAAGCAAGTGTCAAAAGAGTTAGCAGATGATGAATCAGGTGACATCCAAGGAAGTGTGGGTGTACACAACATCTAGTAGTAACCAATCCATGAAGAAAAAAAAGTTATCATGAATTACTTCAGCTTATTCCTATTGAGCTTACAAAGTTGTTGTAGTGGATAGGCTTTTATGAGTATGTCATCCAATCCTTTGTTTGGTATTAACATGAGGTAGAAGAATTTTACTATAACCTTATAGCAGATGGTATCATGACCCTTGTTGGTGGGAATCTTATGCCTCTTTTGACATGGGTAATCTCCAAGGTCATAAGATTTCTAAATGAGCTAGTCAAAAATTAGTGGCCATGGATTCAAAACATTGAGCCCAAGCTCAAGTCAAAAGTTCTGTTTCAAGCATATGACATGAATAAAACAAACATGAAGATGTCTAAGCTTTACTTGATTCACAATGCTATGTACAACATTGTTACATATAACTTTGTACCCACCAAAATACCATTAGGTATCTCCATCTTGGGGAGAAAGATTATGGCAATAATGAGAGGAAAGTGCATCATAAGCATCCCTTAGTTCTTTTACAAGGCCTTGATTCAAAGGTTCAAAGAGATGGCCCAAGATAAGAGGGAGGTCTATGCATTTTTAGAATTAATCAAAAAAATATATGAATTAGCAAGCATAACCAATCATGTGGGAAGGCATCTCACAATAGTCGAAACATCAAATTGGGTGAAGGTAATTGTTGTGATCGCAAGGAAATGTCTTGAGGTAATTGGGATAATATCTAATTCAGAGGATGAGATTCCTTCTACTAAGATATCTCACATCCATCCTTCAGATTATCTCCACATGCATTGAATGAGGGCATTAGTGGATCTATCTCTTGACCTCCTATTTTTATCATCAAGAAAAGCCAAGAAGCTCTTCCTAGTGGATGGTTTGATCCATTATGCATGTGAAGATGAGGGGTAGGTTGCCATAATTCATATTGAGGGTTTTCTAGATCTTAGGAGTAACTTTTTGGATATGATGAGAGCCATCATGAATGAAGAGGCTATTAGGAAAGATCTATTTCAATTTTCTTCTCCATTGTTGGATGATTCACCCATGGTCCATCATGATGTCCATGTTCAGTCTTAGATCCATCTTTGTTCATTGAGTGTCTCATCTTCACAGTAATTGAGGCACAACATGAATAATGTCCATTATGTAGTGGAAGCCCTTCAAGTACTCACTAATCAACCTAGGACTAGGAACTGGATAGAAGATAAGTAAAGAATTGATTCAAGTACCAAGCAACTAATGAGGAACATTGATAGTAGAATGGAGAATGAATTGAGTTAGATACATGCCGAGTTAGAAATTGTATATGCTAATAGAACTTTCTATCTAAAGGAGTTATAGAGAAGTTAGGCATATGTATGACAATTGCAAGAATAGTTGGGATACATTAAGTTGTTGGTATTAGCACCTTACATAATCACCCCAAACATGTATATTGAGCACTTGCGATTTAAGTTATTTTTGGTATGCTAGGTTGGTGAAAAGGCCATGTTTATAAAAGATGGCTTAGAGTGGTAAATCAAAACATTGAAGGACCAATTTAAAGAATGGAAGAGGATGAGCCAAGAGAAAGAGAAGTAAGTACTATCCCTTTCTTAGTAGGGAAGAAGGTTGAAAAACGAGAGTCAAATTATGACCCAATTTTAAGAAAAAATATCTTTATACAAAGAAGGAACACTAGAACTTATGATAGATGCTGACAAACAAGACTACTATGGAAACTAATAAGCTTAGAAATCTTCATCTAATTGAGCACATAACCTAGGATGTTAAGATATGTAGACTACATAATCTTATAGCTCTACTCAACGAGTGAGTAATAGGAGAGAGGAATAAGGTGAAGGAGAAAATTAACATCTTGCATGTCAAACTTTGATAAATAACCACAAGTGATCCAACATTGTAGGAGAAGATGGAATTGTTGGAGAACATGTACATCCTTTGTTACAAAGTAGCTATCATAGTCCTTGAGAGGAGACTTAAGGAAGTAGAAGAGGATACATTGGCAAACTAAAGGAGGTATCTTTATGTGGTTCTAAATTCTACAAGTTAACTACATATAGAGCTAGAAGAGAAATTTCATCAAATGGTGGTCGAATTGGATGTAGTCTAGTGTGAGCTTTGGTAGATGAGGTGAAACCTTTAGTAGTTCTAGGCTAATGCTAAGGAATGAGAACAAGCACTTATGTGAGAGTAGGGACTAATGCATGAAAAAAATTGATAGCTTCGAGTAAGGGTAATGGACCTTCAAACCCAACTTTAGAGATTTTACATGTTCACACCTATCTCTTTAGGCTTCTTCTTATATCAAGTAGACATGTTAGGGAGCTACTTCTCTTTGCCACCACTCCTTAGTGCCTCTTAATAAGATGTCTTATATTGTATTATTACAATGCTCCATATATTTGTACAATTATATTGCTCTACATTAATCATGTCATACACCTAGTCCTAGTTTTGTGTTTGGGTATTAAAATTATGAAATTAGCTTTACTGAATCATGGGGGAATGATGAGTTTACTAGTGGAATTTTGTGAGTTGATGGAAAGTGCTAGAATTGAGAAGTATTTCACATCCTTTGATTATGATTTTCTTTCATATGGTTAATATTTTGATCCTTCAAGGTTGTATCCTAGCCTTTCTTATCACATTGCTAGGCTTTATACATGTTTTAGACTGCTTACAATGTCTCCATATTTTTTCAGAAATCGTAGGAGTCTTCTAACATGTTCCAATGTGTTCTGACTTTGATTTGGACTTGGCAAGCAAAGTGTTTTAGAAGGGGGTGTGCTAACTAGCATGTATCAATGCACTCCTTGCATTAGCATAGGAGCACTGACACACCCCTTGGTGATCCTAGTTTGGTTCTTTTCCTCCTAATGTGCTTTGTGATTGCTTAGGCTATGTTGATGAACCATGCTTGGACCCTAGTAAACCTCTGTCATTATGTTTTGGAAACTATATATACCTTGGATAAGCTTTCATACATAAGTTAGTCATAACTTGTATTTTGATTTGGCTTTTGACATTTGGTTTTGTATGAAGAGCCTTCCTCCCTTAAGTAAGTTGATTTGCTTTCTTATCTTGTGTGTGTTTTGAGTCATCACCTTCACAAGTACTAGTAGACTCTGTTAGAGTGCTATCTTACTTATGTAGCCTAAAACTATTGGTTGATGTGGATTCTAGTATTTTTATAGTAAATAAAGTTCATGATTTTCCTCTATCTCACTATTGATGCCATAAACATTTGAATACTAAAAATATTTATTTATTTTTCATTATGTTAAGCTACAATGATTCATTCCTTATCTAAGGTGGTAATAATTACATGGCATGATGCTAGGCCATCAAGGTTATGATTGAGAGCCATTTTATTACATTCCATATGTGGTGTTACACTCATTCCTAAGAGGGATTTCAATACAAGCATCATACCTATCCATAAGAGGGATTGTGATGCATATGCATTTATTATTATTATTCTTTATAATTATAAAATTCTTAAAAATTCTAAAACAGAAAATTATAAATATTTTACTTTTCATTATAGAAACATGAGTTTCATTGCTATTACAATCTCTTTTTATATTTATTGAATGCCATGATATATATAAGTATTCTTGACAATCCAGTCAACATCATCTTTGATGGTGATGAGCGGCGAGGTACCCCTATGCTCAACCATACAAATACGAGCGTTTCACATACGATCTAGTCGAATTCCAAAGGACTAAGTGCTTATGCGCCCTTGTGGAACAAAGACGGGTTGATTGATCATTGTCTTCCCAAACTTACTTGTATGTCATGATGTATGGTTAAGTAAGCTTGAGGCATATGATTTTTATAGCTTTTATGTTTTTATGTCCTATTGCTAATAAGGGAGGAGAGAGAGAGATAACAAAGTGACTAATTTAACTTAACTACTGATTAACTAGGCTTTAACTAATCTTAACACCAATATCCATTCTCACTTGCCGTATGCATCCTGAACTAGCGCAACACTATTGGGATTACCAAACACTAATTGTTACTGGGTTACCAAGTGTTACACACATGCTTGAAGTGATCGTATTATGCGTGCTAATAATAGAAATGTAAAGTGTATAAAATAAAATAAAATGAATCTAGAAGAAAATAAAATAAAAGGAATGAGTAAGAAAAAAAATCTCAAGTGCTACAAGGATGAATCAAAGAGCTTGTCTTTATTTTCATACACAAGGTGTGCTCAGGTACATAATGCTCGAATAAAGATCCAACCACACTTAGACCTCCTACTGCAGGCACTTGGAAAATACTCTAACTTGACTACTAAAAGAATTGTAAAAGACTTCCCTTGAAAGATTTCCTTCCAAGACTTCTCCCCAATACTTCCTTCTAAATTGTGCACCTTGGAATTGTATTTATAGTCTTGGGAGCAGCTACTCTAGTTTTAGAAAAACTGCCACTCTAATTTTAGAGAAAAACTGCCACTCTAATTTTAGAGAAAAACTACCACTCTAATTATTAGAATAAACTACTAGAGTAACTGCTCTCATCATACCCCCATGACTGAATGAAAACTCATCCTCAAGTTCCTTACAAAATATTGGGAAGGTATGAGATTATTGACTAATTGACAACTGACGGTGGAATGGGATGACAGACTCAACATGCCCAGTGAATAGATCAATAAGCATATTACAACATTAGTATTCATGACCATTGTGATAAACACTCATACATAAATGATAGCCAAGCCTTTATTTGGTAGCTTGTAGAGAAAAAGAGAAAGAAAATGAAGCGTGTTGTCGCCAATGCTAAGATTGTGCCTTCCGTTGTTTATCCATAGCCACGCTACTAGACTTGCTCTTTTCGTAAATGCTCCAGTTCCAATCCATCCTGAGTGCTTTCTCCAAACCCAGTCCATTGTTTGTATGATTGTCATCTACACATATAACATAGTCACAAAGAAGCAAGGATAGATAAACCACAATGCACTTGAGACCTTGCCTCGATATGAAGCGCATTGGCTGAGTTATGATTATGGCAGAAACTGGTTTAGAGATTTATCACAGGTGACTACCCAAGGTGTAGGGGTTAGGAAAATAGTAAAATGGAGGAAATTGAAAAATTTGTGCTAGGACCCCCACGATTAAGATCAAACCTTCGGTAGCTATAAGATGGAGAAATATGACGAATAAGAAATATGGGAAAAAATATCAACGGCAATGCCAATAAAATGGATGTCATGGATGGGGATGAAACAAGAAATGATTAATTGCAGAAAATGTTTAAGGGAAAGAAGTTAAGAATTGCACCAAAAAGAAATGCTAGTGGGTCCTCCCCAAAGCAAGCTCATGCCTTTTATGCCCTAACAAACCCACAAACCAAAGAGTTCATAGGCTCTAGTAATATCATTTGGAAGCAAGAGTTAAAAACTTACCCACAAGAATTCACCGAAGAAAAACAATGCATCAACCTAAAACAGACTAATGATAAAACAAGCAATGAGGTGGAAAATGGAAAGAAAGATGGAGAGGAGAGAATGGAATGGAATCCCAAGAACAAGGTTGTGTAAAGCCCTTTGTGTATTTTATGGTTAATGTGACTAAGTAAAACTCAGCCCAAATCCAGACTCAAACAAACCACATCCAGTGACCTCGCATCAATACATTTGACCAATCCATCCACTTTAAGTAAGAAGAATGATTCCACAAGGAGTCACCACTATTCTGAGGAGAGTGAGATGGAGATGGAGGAAGTGAGAAAGGGCCTTAGTTAGAGGGAACCTTCAAGCATGGGTAACATGTCTTTCTAGTTCCATAACTAGGGCTTGTAGCCCATATTACTTTATTATGTATAAGGGGTGTTCTTTGAATTCTCACTTTTTTTTTCTTTTTTTTTCTTTCTTTTGCATGAGAACCACACCATGCAAAGACTTATTTTTATTCACTTAGCTTCCTGATTTTTGAACAATGTTAGAATGGTAGAAAACCCAAGAAAATGCATCCAAGCACCCAAGAGAATGGTTAGCACATATGCATCGAATCCGTTGAAGTCACACCCTTTTCATCCTTTGAGTCTTTCCTTGGTTTGAAAAATACCCACCTACCAATTCATTAAAAGTTTATTTAAAAAAATAGGGACTCTACAGTTCCAAGCCAAAGGAGACGATAGAGTTGTATGGATGAGTGGACGGCGTGGACTCATTGCCTGTTTTACCAAAAGAACCATACCTTAATATTAGCATCATAATTCAAAGGTAAAAACCAAACATTAGCAATCAATATGATATAATTCAATCCACCATCATGAGCATTTATTAGATGATGAATAAAAGTAAATCAAGTAAAAAAAGAAATAGTAAAAACATGAACTATGGTCTAAAACCAAAATAAGAAAAGTTGAAAGAATGTGTAAAACAAAAATTCAAAAAGAACTGAGGGCGTAGAATGGTTAGCATAGGTAGCCATCTCTCCCATGACTAAGTTGGAAGGAGGAGATATGAAATAGTGAGCAAGGTTGTCCAGCAAGAGAGGTAGCATGTGTATTGGCTATCCTCAGTTCATGGAAAGGTTTGGTTTGTTGTACATTGACTAACAGTTTCTTGTCTGGGCTCTCAAGTTTGTATATTATCATGGCCCCTGAAAGAAAAGTTGCAGAAATAATATAAGGTCCTTTCAACAGTGTTTGAAATTTAGTACGTTGTGGCACATGTGTGGGATTCTACTAGAGAACCTTATCTCCTAGTTGATATTTAACTTTCCTAATTCTTAGGTCATGATGTTGTTTATTGAAGGCCTTGTGCAATTTGTTAGAGGACAGGGTAGCTAATCAGTTTTTATCTAGCAAGTTAAGGATTACTAATTGTTGTTTCTATGCTAGATCAATGTCAAGGTTGAGGTCAACCTTTGAAAAGTTCTCAATAAATCTCCTATAGTAGTCAGTATATCCAAGGAATGACCGAATATCTTTGACAGTTTCTAGTTGATGGGTAATTCCTTGGATAATTTTGATTTTCTTGTGGTTTACCTTTATCCTTGTGTGTGAGATTTTGTACCCTACTACTATGTCTTCTTGGACCATCAAATGAATTTTTTGCCAGTTGAGCCTCAAATTGGTTGGTACACATATTTTTAACACTTGCTCCAACCTTTCCAAGGCTTGATCAAAGTTTGCTCTATAAGTGGAGAAGTCGTCCATAAAGACCTCCACACCATTTCCTATCTACTATTGGAAGATGCTTGGAACTAGTCGTTGAAATGTTGTAGAGGTATTGCACAAGCCAAACGACATATGTTTGTATGCAAATGTTCCCGAAGGACTAGTGAACATAGTCTTGGCTTGATCTTCTAGGGCTATTTATAGTTGATTATATTCGCTATATCCATCCAGAAAACTGTAGTAGCGATGCCCTGTAATGGTGTCTAAGACTTGGTCAAAAAATGGCAACGGAAATTGATCTTTAAATGTTGCCACATTCAGTAGCTTGATATCTATGCACACCCTCCATTTGCCTCCCTTTTTAGGCACAATAACTAAGGGGCTAACCCATTCACTATTAGTAATGGGGTATATGAACCCCACCTTGAGAAGCTGTTTGATTTCTTCCTTGAGTACTTGCTTCAGCTTTGGGTTCAAATGCGTCTACAGTTGTCTTCAAGGCTTCATGGAGGGGTCAGTATAAATCCTATGTTGGCATATCCTAAGATCTATTTCGGTTAATTCGGAATATGACCAAGCGAAGGCTTTTGACCATCTACTGATTACCTTCAGCAGTTCTTCTTTCTATTGAGGAGCAAGCTTAGCATTGATAATTACCGATTTTCCATTTTTAAGGAATGTGTATTCCATACCGGTGGGAAATGGTTTTAGCTTGAGGGGCTCTTGCTTAAATTTCTCAAGGATTTCCAACTTTCCCCACTTGACATTTTCAAGGTTAAGACTTGGAAGTTGGCAGTGGACTTGCTCTAATGCATCTATGCTATCAATGTAAGCGTAAGTCAGACCCTCAGTTGGTTCCATGCATATGAGTGAACTATTTTCTTGATTAGCTATCAGCCATTGGGTGCCTTCCTGTTGTGTGGCTATTGCATATAGGCATCTTTGTATGTTGATCACTTGTGCACACTAATTGCATGTAGGTAGTGTTAAACTTTGCACAAACCATAACCTCTACACACAATTACACCCTGTGTTACTGTATGTGATGCATGGAACTTTCTTCTTCTTGATCTTTTCGAATGTATTTTCCTTTGATATTTCTATGGAAAGATTGCAGATTCCTAGGCATGTGTGGATGGTGCTTAGCCATGCTCTTCCCATTATGATTG
>MNCI01036396.1:164028-188031 GCA_015680685.1 Gnetum montanum | reverse complement strand
TGAGAGTTCATAGCCCTTGTGGCATTATGTTGTTGTGGTTGGGTAGGGATTTCACCTTGCATTGTGGGAGCAGGTGGTAGTGGAGCTATTGGTGGAAGAGATGCAGCTGAATGAGAAGGATGATATGCTTGTGGAATATCACCTCTAGAAGAGGGAGTCCCATAATACTCGTGGGGTTGATAGTGAGGTTGAGGAGTGACGTGACCAATAGAGTCATGTGGGGAGAGTGGCTGCTGCACGTAATATCCATATGGGTTAGGTTGCTAGTAAGGATACTGTTGCCTTGGTGGTGGCATTCCCCATGATTGTGGGTGCTACCACTATTGATATTGCTCAATTGGTTATGGTGGAGTTCCACTGGGATAATATGTTAAGGGTTGGTGGAATTACCTTGGGTTACCTTGAGGATAAGGTAACCTTTGGGGTGTTTTCTTTTTTTTAATCGTGGGTTGAGTGCATACACCCCAGACTCCTGTGGATATGAGATTACAGGGAAACATCCTTTAGGATGGTCATATGGACATATTTCACATCCACTATCATTGTCTGTTTCTGACTTCACAACCTCTTCAATGATGGGAAATTTGCCCTTACCCTTGCTACATGCATGTTTAGCTTCTCTCTTTTTGCTTTTTTTGTGATCATTACCTTTCTCTCTAGACTCCTCTACTATTTTAAGAATAGTTTGAAGTTGATTGTCTAGGGAATCCCACATTTGGTCTACCTTTGCTTAAACTTCTAATGTCATCTTTTGGATAGGCAAAGTTTTCCTATTCACCATATCTTTGAGTGGTGACTCTTTTTCATCCTCACAAAATCTTACTCCCCTCTTCTGGAGGGAAGGATCTTGGTTATACTCTTCCACACTTTCTCTCTTTCGTAGCTCACCTTCTTCCTTAGCAACTTGCTCCAATAATCTTTAAATTTTATGGGACCTAAGCTCAGACAGTGTCCCTTGGGAATAAGTCCAAAGGGTTCTTCTCATTTCATGCCTAAGCCCATCCACGAGATGGCATAGTTGATCCATTTGCGAATAACCATGTCCAAGACAATGATGTAAAAGTGCACAATATCAACCCATGGCAGCATCCAAGGGTTCATGTCCTCCTTGTTTCCAGCCTTGGATTTTCCTTCGCAAGTTAGACACTCGAGAGTACATTTAGTACTTGTCATTAAATAGTTCTAACATAGTACTCCACCTACGAATGGATTCCAGTTCTAAAGACCAGTACCAGCTTTTCACTTCTTTAACTAGTGTCCATGAAAATAACTTAAGTTTTTGCCATTTGTTCTCTATGTTTTGTAAGGCACATGCATCATGGAATGCTTGTAAGTGATTCTGAGGATCAGCGTTGTATCCTCCTTCAAATCGTGGGATATTATTCATATATAATCTCTTGATCCAACTATATTTCTAGTGCCTTGTTGGAATTCTAACAGCCTCAGTTATGTCTAACGTACTTCAAGTAGTGAGTATGGGTTCATTATGATTGTCTTGTTCATGTTGTCTATGATGCCTACCTTGTTTCCTACTCTCCCTTCTTCTATGTCGTGACTCTCTAGAGTGCCCTTGTCCCCTTTCCTGGTTGTTTCGTCTATGACCTCCACTTTGCCTACCTTTATCCCCATGGTCTTTTTCTTTATGATCACATTCAAAGATTGAAGGAGAGGGTGAAGGAGATGATGAAGGTGAAGAAGAAGGAGAACCATCATCATATTGGTTTCTTCTACCTTCTCTTCTGTGGTCTTAGCCTTGATCGCAATTGCGATCAGAATGTCCATCTTTATCATGAGTTTGTGTTCCTTTTTTGGACCCTTTGTACTCATGGGTATTAGGACCTAGGTTATGAATAGTGGAATGAAGGTCGTGATACACAACCCCTTGGCCAAAGTCAAAGGGAGGAACATTGTTATGTGGGCAATTGCCTAAGGTAGGTTCACCACCCTCATTTTCACTTAAGAGGTGTGGGGCATCCTTGGACCACTTACCCTTCAAAGATTTATGATGTCTCTCCTATTGCAAGTTCCTTTAACATTGTGCCTCTGTGGGATGGTATTCTCTCGAGTCATGGTCTTGCACAATGTATTCTGCATGTAAGTGTGGCATGCCAATTTGTATGAGAGCACTAAGAAGCATGCTCAGGATTGAATGATCGGGAGGTAACACTATGTTACCTTCTAAGTCTTGCCAACATAGTTGTTCATGTTGATGGAGGATAAAGATGAAGTCTGGTATATACTCATCAGGATGAATATATACCACTCAAACTTGTTAAGGGACTGGTAGATCAACGTAATATATATTACGCCACCGATTTTTTCCTGTTTTAGACCTAGGCGGTGAGGCACTTTCGTATGAAGAAGGAGACATATTTGTTTGTTTAGTGTGCAATGTACTCTTATTTATTATTTCCTCAATCAACCCTAAGGGTTCATTCCAATGATGTGAATGATTTCCTAAGTTCTAATTAGCGCACAAACAATTAAGTCCTCAGTAACGGTGCCAATGATGAGCGGCGAGGTATCCCTACGCTGAACCATATGAAAACGAGCATTTCACACATGATCCAGTCGAATTCGAAGGACTAAGTGCTTATGTGCCCTTGTGGAACAAAGATGGGTTGATTGATCGTTATCTTTTTAAACTTACTTGTATGTCACGATTGTATGGTTAAGTAAGCTTGAGGCATATGATTTTTATAGCTTTTATGTTTTTATGTCCTGTTGCTAATAAGGGAGGAGAGAGAGAGATAACTAAGTGACTAATTTAATTTAACTATTGATTAACTAGGCTTTGACTAATCCTAACCAAAGTATCTATTCTCACTTGCTGTACACATCTTGAAGCAATGCAACACTACTAGCATTACCAAATGCTAATTGTTACTGGGTTACCAAGTGTTACATGCATCCTCGAAGTGATTGTACTGTGTGTGCTAATAATAGAAATGTAAAGTGCATAAAATAAAATAAAATAAATGTAGAAGAAAATAAAATAAAAGAAATGAGTAAGAAAACAGATCTCAAGTGCTACAAGGATGAATCAAAGAGCTTGTCTTTATTGTCATACACAAGGTGTGCTCAGGTACACAATGCTCGAATAAAGATCCATCCACACTTAGACCTCCTGCTGCGGGCACTTGGAAAATACTCTAACTTGACTTCTAAAAGACCTCCCTTGAAAGACTTCCTTCCAAGACTTCTCCCCAAGACTTCCTTCTAAATTGTGTGCCTTGGCACTGTATTTATAGGCTTGGGAGCAACTACTCTAATTTTAGAGAAATTGGCATTCTAATTTTGGAGAAACTGCCACTCTAATTTTAGAGAAATTGCCACTCTAATTTTAGAGAAACTGCCACTCTAATTTTAGAGAAAAACTACCACTCTAATTTTAGAGAAAAACTGCCACTCTCATTATTAGAATAAGCCGCTAGAGTAACCACTCTCATCAGAAGGTTACAACTAGATCGCACTACATTCTATATGATATATCACGTTGGTTCAACATTAGTGGAACCCCTATCATAAAGTTCATGATCACTTTTAGAAATTTCAAGATATGGTCCAAAGCATTCGTGTGGCTTAGTCTAGGTTCTTGTGTGAACCTTGAAAGATAAAATGTGCCAAACTGAATGTTAGACATTGAGTGATAAATAAACCTCAAGGATCCTATCATGCTTCTATATAGAGAAGTGTCAACTAATGGTTATCCTTGCATCTTTTAGTCCATACTTTTTTAATGATGACTTTACAATTATTTTGATGCATTTTTAATGCATCCTTCTCTTACTCTACTTAAATTTCTATAAAGCACCTTAGTACTCATGAATCCTTCATCTCAAATTCTTATTTCATTTTTTACTAACATCTAAAACTTATTTTTTGACGACTTGATAGAAAGACTGAGTCATTAACATACAAGAAAATCAAGGTTAAATCAATGTCAGCATGCTTGAAGTAGAGAGTAGACTCAAAAATATAAATTTTATAGTCAGTTTTAGGAAGAAAATCATTAATTCTATGGAATCAAAATATTGGATCTTTCTTGAGTCCATTGATAGCCTTTTTGAGCTTGTAAAGTTTGTCTTCTTAGTATTGCATATTAAAATCTTTCTATTGGAGAATATAGACTTCTAGTTCTATTACACCATTAAGAAAGGTTGTGTATGCATCCATTTGGTACATTTTAACCTTGAGATGAGTTGGAATGGAGATCATTAATTTGATGGTTTGAACCTTGTAATGTGAGTAAATATTTCTTTATAATTAATGTATTCTTTTTTCACTTGAGCCCCTTATTGCAAACCTTAACTTGTGAGTGGAGATGTTTTCATGTTTATCAAAATTATTTTTGAACACCCACTTGGTATCAATCATCTTTTTGCCTTTTAGTTTAATCACTAAGGGCTATGTGTTAGTCTTCCTTATTGAATCATACTCCTTTTGCATTACATCCTTCCATAATTTAATTTTGAGAGTCTGTTTCACACTTGATGGTTCATTAATTAGTATTAAGTAATAACATTTTATCTCTCTTGAAATCTTTTATATATTCTTTACAAGATAGTATTAAAATTCAGGGTGAGGGATGATCCTTTTCCATCCATGGGCTTAACTCATCAGCCTCTTCCTCATTCTTGTTATCTTCCTCATGGTTGTAGAATGAGTTAAGCCCTAAGGTTTGCTCATCAATGATGACACGTCTTAATGAATGCCACTTCTTTTTAAGTAGATTAAAAGACTTGTAGTTACTTTTCTTGAAATCATATCCAATAAAGAATTACCTCCTATCTCTATCATCTAATTTCTCCATATGAGAATTGGAAATTTTTACATAGCATACACATCCAAAGACTTTAAGATGGGATAAATTTGAGATCTTGTCATAAAATATTTCATATGAAGTCTTCTTGCATATGAAATATATGATGAGCCTATTAAGTATATAAGTAGTCATATGGACTACCTCATTCTAATATGAATTAGGAAGGAAGGCAATTTTTAAGAAACATTGACAAATTTCTTGGATTATACCATTATCCCTTTCAACCACTCAATTACTTTTTGGTTCATACCCACATGTAGTTACTTTGATATATCATCATTTTTATAAAATTCATTAGAAGTTCTCATTTATATATTCACATTCTATATCACTTGTTATGAATTTGATTTTTTAGCCAAGCTTATTCTCCAATAATTTCTTAAAATTTTGAAAGGCCCCAAAAAATTCATCTTTAGAATTGTAACACTTCATTGTCTAATCCCTTGTTTATAATTAATTACCTTTTGATAATTTTTGGCTTGGCTTATATCCTTATTATCTTTCTACTGCTTAGGGATTTGATCTCATGACCTTCCAAGTATTTTTTAATTGAATAATATGATTTTTAAAATATTTAATAATATTTTATTAAAACTTATCTTTTTATATTTTTCTTGGTAATTATTTTTATAAATATTCTTCTTTCAAATTCTCACTTTTGGTAAAAGCTAGCATCTTTGATAAATATGTTTATTAAGATTTTTAAATTAGATGTTACTAATGTTTAGTATTTTTTTTGTTAAGAATAGGTTGATAGGATTGTGGTTCACGTTGTGAACTAGTAGTTGGATATTTTTAAACAAATACCTTTTTTTATAAAAAAACTTGATGAAGCTTTATTCCATTTCTTTTCTTATGTGAACTAAAACATTTCTATTAATTATGGGGCTCTTGGTGGACTTTCTTAACTATTGTGGTATCAATCATAGGGATACTTCATTGTAAATCATTGTTATTATGTTAGATAAGCAACTTAGAATTTTGTATTAAGTAAAAAGTCTATTTTCTCATGCAACCATTGTCTATTCTCATTGGTCATCTATCCTATTGGTGATTGCAGATCTATTGATACTCTAGTAGATTCAAACTTGTTGTTGCAAATCTCTTGATTTATGAAGGTAGAGCAAAAGTAACTAGGCTATTTTTCTTCCTATAATATCATATATTGCCTTATTAATTCCTATAAAATTTATCTTTTTATGTGTATCAATAATTTTTTATTTTTCTGTGGTAATTTTGGTTCATTCTAAGCTCTTTTCCTTGGTTGTTTGTAGGCTTTTTGATGCATCTTTGTTGACATTTCTCACTATCATGACTTGTGGTGAAGGCACTGGTGAAGATCATGAGTCATGATGAGGTCATAATCCACAACCATGACTTAATTAAAAATCATGGTAAGATCATGTTATAGACCATAACTAAACAATGGATCATGGTGTTTTAGGTTGTTAAAAACCTGTGTTGAGGTTGGCATGTTATGAGTCATGGTATTCACCACAACTTGTGGTAAGGTCGTGGTCTAGATCATCACCTAATCATAAGTCATGGTTTGGTAGAAATGCAACATGATAAATTTTATGAGTTATGGTATATACTATGACCTAACCATGATTTGTGATCAATTTTCCACTAGTATACCATGAGTCATGGTCAACTCATGGTTATCATATTTTACCTATTTTCTATTGTTCTTCCATTCTTCAAATCTTTTTTGATCTCTGGTATTTTGTATTATGTATTTCAATCTTCTAATAATGCTTTCAATAAGATCAAGTAGTAGGCATTATGGGGATTCAAGGTTGGCCTCTAGAACTTGACCCACATCACCTATGATTGTACCTTATGTTTTTACAAAAATGTTCTTCATACTCCTACAAAAACACCTCCATGAACTAAGTGTGGAAATACTTAGCGGATAACTTTAGATGTTCTTCAAATAGATGTAACTCTTGATATATCAATGATTATAAAATGAAGGGGTATGAAACCTCCTGTCAAACATAGAATTACTACACATGCATAGAAATTTTAGCGGAATAATAAAAAGGTAAGGGTTTAATGTTAAAAAACAACTAAGTATTAATTACTAGAAAATGACTAAGTATAAATTGCTAAAAACTAAAGTATGGAATAGACTATGAGTAATAGAATAAAAAATAAATATAAAATCTAAGTAAAGGAGCACAAAATATTAAAATATTAAGGCTATGATATGGAGGGAAGGGTCTTAGATCCCTTTCCAAATAATAAGATACTTTGTTAATGAGTAACAAGGTGTTCACCTTCTAAGGAGAGTTAAAACTACAAGTGATAGGTGAAAAATGAAAATGAAGTAAAATTGATAATAAGAGCTTAAATATTGAGCTAAGTATAAATTTGAAGAGTAAAATTGAACCTCTGGAGAGTTAATATATGAATTAGGAAGTTGTAGGCATAATGCAAAATCAATTTGGGGCCAAAACATTGTTGTTTTGGCTTATGAGTTTGATCACTAACACTAGAGTTGGAAAATTACAACTCTAGAATATTTTGCAAAAGCCTAAAAATTATATCTCTATAAGTGACATTGAAGATATAGAAGATGATCATGGAGCATGCAGGTGCTATGATGGTGGCAGACATTCATGCTCTTACTTTCCTGAAATCTGATAAGTACTCTCAATCTCAAGAACTTAACCCCAAAATTTGCTTTTTGATTTCATATTTATAGGTTGTCAATTTGAAACTAGGATTAGTAAAATTAAACTTAGAGTTATGTTTAGTTTGTCCAAAGTTTGTCTATAGTTCAAAAATGGTAGGTTTTGACCATTAACTTTGATGATGCTTGAACTCGGAAGAGATGACAGTAATGCTGATGTTGATGTTGACATCAGCATTAGCATCACCAACATGTTGGCATATTTTCAAATTTTCATCGAAGTGCTAGTTATAAGCCTTTGGGAACTTGTTTGACCTTTAAAGTGATGTCAAAACATGCTAAAATAATGTTGAGAAGTATGCAAAGCTAGGAGAAGGTGCTAAATGCAGAGCTTAAATGTTGAGGATTGGATGATGCAAGAACTAATAGTGCCAATGCTAATGTTGATGTTGACATCAATATCAACATTAACCATACTTGGTGAAATTTTTAATATGTTGCCAAAGTTAGAATTTCCAACTCCCAAGACCTTGTTTCACTTTTGAATTGATGTTGAATGCTGTCGAGACACTTAAAAAGCTTAGAGATGAGGTGTTATGTCAATGATAAAGGCAAATGATGTTACATGAAAATGCCCAGAAATGGTCATGGTAATGTTGATGTTGAATCTAACATTGAATTTTTTTCAAGTTGTAGTTTTTGGACTCTTGGAACTTTGTTCAACCTCCAAACTAACGTTAAAGGTTGCATAAAAATACTATTAAATGTTAATTTGAATGATGATGCACGCTTCAATGATGTTGATGCTAACATTAAGTTTAGCATCAATATTAGAGTTAGAAAAATTTGGAGGAATTTTCTAGGATAAAAATTCTCACTTTCAATATGTTGAAATTAACCCTTGAATGAGTCAAAATAATGATTTTTAAGTCTTAAGAGGTTTGTAAACCTACGAAATGTTGCAAAATAGAAGTGTAAAGTGACTTGGAGGTGCTTTTAAAGATGTTGAGGCAAGTTCCAAACTTATCAATGCTCTAAACTTAGAAAATATATTTCTTTTCTAAGTCTTGAGAAAACCTACCAAAAAAGTTCCAATTTTAGAAGATTGAAATGTTGAAACTACTATGAATGAGTTATCTAAGTTCTATGAACTCATGGTGCATGGTAGAATGTAGTTTGATGAGATTTAAAGTTGCTAGAAATGTTGTTTTTAGTACTAACACTAAAATTATTGTTGGCCTTAGTGGCACTATCATCCATACTTAGAAAAATGCTTGACATTATTTTGAACTTTTCCAAAATCACTAAAATTGGAGCCAAGATGTTGGGATATGACCCTGAATGATCCCTAAAAGTATCAAAAGGCATAAAATGTATCTTATGAAGCTAATTTTGGGGTGTTTTATCCTATGGTGTCAAAGGAGGATTGATTTGGAATCCATGTCACCTCGAACACTTAGAAAAATGTTGATTCTAGAGTTTTTTTAAGGTCATCATGAATGAAGTCCACAAATTAACTATGAACTCAAATAGTTCCTAGTTGATGAATCGTGGTTCATTGGGTTGTGATATCGGACCCACGATATCAGATACGGGATATTGGGTACACAATATCACATCCAGCAGCGATATTGGATATGCAATATCATGGTTCCTATGTGAGCCTATAAATACACATGTAGGCACATGAGAAAATGAGTCTTTTAGTTAGTTTTTAGAGTCAAGTTTAGTATAGGATCTTTTTGTCATTTCTCTCTCAACCCTCTCTCCTAGTGCATGCCCATAGTGTGATGATTGTAATTGTACAGCATCCTTTCTTTGAGTGTGACGTGCTTGGACACGCACATGACCGAAAATAAAGATTGAGATTACTTCATCATTGTAGCATTTACTTATCTTAATTATTTAATTGTTATTGTTATTTATTGCTTTCGTAGTTAATATCTCTTCACCCTAACCTCCTTAAACATGGAAGGAGTATGACTTAATCACGAGCATTTAAGTGTGACTACTTGGTAACCTAGTAGCGTACCTAGGATATGCGCTTGGTAATCCTAGTGGTAGTCATGCACAAGGTCCAAGATGCATATGAATGATTAAAGAACGGATGCTAATCACACTTAGACTAGCTTAGATTCTCTCCCTCTATCTCATATTAGCTTAACTCTCTTCCCCTTTCCTCCTAGCTTAGCTAAGATTATTTTCCATCACCTCCAAGAGTAGCATTAGTGTAGTAACACATCATACACCTCACTCTAGACTAAACCATACGTGACAAAGCAAATACTAGTCTAGGAGGGAAGACAACAAACTGCAATCAACAAGTAACTATCTAGATACCACAACTAGCCTGTTTGAGGAGTTCGACCGGATTGTGCGTGAAACGCTCGTATTCATATGGTTGAGTGTAGGGGTACGTCCTTGGGATTAAGGTATCATTCTCAAAGATACTTTTGTTACCTTTCCTTAATGTTTTCTCAAATGAAAGGAGAGAGTTAGATGATTAAGGTATATAGAATATATCATATACTTGGATGGGGTAACCATTATCAAGAATAATTTGATACCTACAAATGTTTTCAATCTTTAAATAAGCTTCATTACCAACTTTAACTTACCCAAGACTCTTATAATTATTTACTTCTATGAAACAATCTTTATGAGCCATGTAATTACTACATTCACTATGAATTATCCATGTAGAATGATTGAATTTTCTAGCCATGTAGAAAATAGCATTATTAGTGTGAGAGCCATCACTTAGTTGGCTACCTTTGTCTTTGGCTAATAAGGAATCTCCTTTGTGAGGTGCTTGATGTTTGTCTTCATAAATGATGAGGTTTTAAAATATCATTTTTTACCAATATGTGTCCTCCATGTGACACTTCTTATTATAGTACTTGCATCATGAAATGTATGAAGATGGTGAAAAGGCACAACACTTTTGTTGGAAATTTGATCTTCCTCTTCCTCTTCTACCTCTTTATTTTTGATGGGACGTGATATTGCATGGGTCGCGATATCGCGTCTTTCCTTGCGATATCACGTATGTGATATTGCAGCTTGTCGCCAGTTCTATAAATAAGAGGCATCTCTCTCTTGTTTCTCCATCTAGATCTAGACCTTAGCCAAACTCGTGCCATTTTTCAATTCCAGAGTTAGAATAATTTCCATGTGCCCGCAGTAGGAGTCCCAAAGTGAACAGATCTTTATTTGAGCAATTCTGTACCTGAGCACACAATTGTGTACAACTATAAAGAAGAACTTTTGGATAAACCTTGCAGTGCATGGACTAAGCTAAATATGACTTTAAATTATTGTTAATTGTTTAATGCTTTCTTAAGGACTTAATCTCTCTCAACCCTCAACTCTCATAGTTAAGTGCATTCAGTACGACTGTTTCGAGCACATGCGTTACGCTTGGTAATCCCAGTAACGAATAGCGTTTGGTAATCCTAGCAGCGTTGCATTGGTTCAGGATGTGAAATGGCAAGTGGGAATGGATACTGATGCTAGGGTAATTAAAGCTTAGTTAGTTAAAGTTAGTTACTTAGTCTCTTCACCCTTTTCTCTCTTAGCATAGGCGATAAAAACATAAAAGATATAAAAATCACATGCCTCAAGCTTACTTAACCATACAGCCATGACAAATACAAGTAAGCTTGGGAGGATAATGATTGATTAACCTTAGGTATTCGATAAGGCGTGTAGGCACTTAGTCTACGGAGTTCGACCGGATCGCGCGTGTAATGCTTGTATTCATATGGTTGAGTGTAGGGGTACCTCGCCACTGATCATTGGCACCATTGCCAGGGACTAAGTTGTTTATGCACTAAGTAGAACATAGGAAATCATCCACATCGCTGGGAAGCTTAAATGAACCCTTAGGGTTAATCAAAAGAAAATTTAAACAATGGTCAATAGCACATCGACAAGATAACATGCCTTCTTCTTCTCATAAAAGCACTTCACCACCTAGGGATCACACAAGAGACAGTCGGCGGCACAACATACATAACCAAGAACCGCCAGTTCCTCAAGAGTATCGGGTAGTGTATACTCATCACGATGAGTATATACCCGATTTTACCTTTATTCTCCATCAAGATGAACAACTGCGTTGGTGAGACTTGCAAGGTAACATAGTGTTACCCCCAGATCGTGTAGTCCCTAACATGCTTCTTCGTGCTCTTGCACAGATAGACATGACACAGCTATACATTGAATACATTGCATGTGATTATGACATAAGGGATTACCGTCCCACAATGGTGCAACGTTTAAGGAACTTGTGGCAGGAGATCTACCATACATCGTTGATGGATAAAAGGATCTCGTATGTCCTAAGAAAAATTGGAGATGGTGAACCAGTTATAATAGGTTCTCCATCAAATGATGTTCCTCCTCCTAATGATGGTGAGGAGGTGGGGTATCAGAACCTACACTCCACAATTCATAACCTTGGTTCTAATCCCCATGAACACTAAGTGTTCAATGAGGGAACACAAATAAATGATAAGGACGGGCAGTCTGATTGTCATCACGATCAGGGCCATAGCCATCGAAGAGAAGGTAAGAAACATTGTCATGGTGATGCTTCCCATTATTCTTCACCTTCATCACATCATTCACCCTCTCCTTCCACATCAGGATGCAGTCACAAAAAGTACAACCATGAGGATAAGGGTAGGCATAATAAGAACCATTGACGAGAGAGTCAAGAGCAAGGATGAAGGCATTCAAGAGAATCAAGGCATGGTAGAAGGGAAAGTAGCNGACGAGAGAGTCAAGAGCAAGGATGAAGGCATTCAAGAGAATCAAGGCATGGTAGAAGGGAAAGTAGGGAATCGCGTAGGCATTACAAACGCCATGAAAGAAATGACAATGATGAACCCCTACTTGCCACCCAAAGTATGTTAGATATTATGGAGGCTGTGAGAATACCTACAAGGCACTAGAAAGATAGCTGGATCAAGAGACAAGACATGAATAATATCCCATAGTTTGAGGCAGGATATAATGCTGATCTGCAGAACCACTTACAGGCATTTCATGATGCCTGTGCCCTACAAAATATTGAAAATGAGTGACAAAAGTTAAAGTTGTTCCCAAGGACACTCATAAAAGAAGTGGAAAGCTGGTATCAGTCCTTAGAACTGGAAACCATTATGAGGTGGAGTATGATGTTAGAACTATTCAACAATAAATATCAAATGTACTCCAGAGTGTCCAACTTACGTAAGAAGATCCAAGGATGGAAGCAGGGTAATCACAAACCCTTGGATGCTGCCATGGGCTGATATTATGCACTGCTACATCGTTGCCCGGGCCATGATTATGCGCAGCGGGATCAACTCCGCCACCTCATAGATGGGCTAAGACATGAAACTAGGAGAAACGTTGGAACATATGCCCAAGGGAGATTATCTAATCTTAGGTTCCATGAGGTGCATAGATTGTTGGAGTAAGTAGCTAAGGAAGAAGAAGGACTACAGAAAAGAGAAAGCATAGAAGAGTATAACTGTGATCCTTTCCTCTGAAAGAAGGAAGTAAGATTTTGTGAGGAAGAGGATGAGTCACCACTTGAAGAGTTGGTGAATAGAAACACCTTGCCACTTCAAAAGTTAACAACCAAAGTGTTGGTTAAGTTAGATAAAATGTGGGACTCCTTAGATAGTAGATTTAAAATTGTTTTAAAAATCATGGAGGAGTCTAAGGAGCGAAGTAGTGATCATGATAAGAAAAAGAGGAGAGATTCAGACCATACACGTAACAAGGGTAAGGGAAAAATGACTATCGCCGATGAGGTTGTGGATTTGGATACAAACAATGATGGTGGATGTGAGATCTACCAATATGACCATCCTAAGGGATGTTGCCCAATAATCTCACATCTGCAAGAGTGTGGGGTGTATGCACTCAACCCAAGACTTAACAAACGGCAAGCACCCTGGAGGTTATCTTATCCCCAAGGTAACCCAAGGCAGTTCCACCAACCCTTAACATATTATCCAAGTGGAACTCTACCACAACCTATTGAGCAACACCAGTAGTGGCAATACCCATAGTCATGGGGGATGCTACCGCCTAGACAACAATACCCTTACCGAAAACCAGACCTATATGACTATTACGTGCAGTAGCCGGTTTCTCCAAGTGACTTTGTCAGTCACGTAACCCCACAACATCACTACCAAACTTAGGAGTATTATAGGACTCCTTCTCCTAAGGGAGACATACCACATATGTACCATCCTTCGAATCCATTTGCAACTCTTACACTAGTAGCTCCACCACCAACTGCTCCAACAATGCAAAGGGTATTTCCCACTCAACCGCAATAACCTAATGTCATGAGGGCTTCAAATTCTCAATTCTCAGTTGGTTTTGACAATCTTATGCCAAAAAGACCTTTCTTCAGAACCAACAATCCAACTAAGCCCTCACCATCACCAGCGGTTGAACATCTAAACACCTTTGTACCAAATAAAGTTTTGGAACCTCCTTCGACCCAAAAATCAAGCTCAATGCACACGGTTATGTTAACACATATCGTCATGGACTGGATTAAGGTAGGCCACCTTCCCAAAAAATTCTCTAACCCTGGAAGTCCCCTAATGTATCTCCAAGTCACTGGGAATGAACCCTGTAAAGCTCTTTTGGACTCAGGTTCTAGAGGCAACCTAATATCGCAGGTGATGTACAAAGCCTGGAACCTACCTCCATTAAGGAAGAGTAATATTCAACTTGAGCTGGTTGACCAGTCCATCATTGTCCCCTTGGGACTAATGGAGGACATTGTTACCACTATTTGTGGGTGGTCATATCTAGTGGATTTCCTAGGGATACAAGTAACTAACAGTAAGGGGAACTTCCCAATAATAATGGGAAGAGTGTGGTTAAGTACGATAGATGCATGCCTAGGAATCCATGATCTTTCCCTAGAAATATCCAAGAAAAATACTTTTGAAAAGATTGAGAAGAAGAAAATTCCATGGATCGCATATAATGACACAAGGTGCCATTGCGTGCAAAAATCATGGGTTATGCAAAGTTTAGCATTGCCTGCATGCGATCGGTGTGCACAAGAAATTAATATATAAAGGTGCCTGTATGTAGCAGCCACATGATAAGAGGACACCCTATGGCTGATGGTTGATCAAGAGAGTAATTTGATAACATGCATGGAATTAACTAAGGGAATAACTAGTGCTTACATTGGAAGCACATACACACTTGAGCAAGTCCATTGCCAACTTCCAAACCTTAACCTGGAAGACATCAACTGGGGGAAGTTGGAAATTCCTGAGAGATTTAAATAAGAGCCCCTTGATCTAAAACCATTGCCCACCGGTTTGGAGTATATGACCCTTGAAAATGGAAAACCGGTAATCATCAATGCAAAACTTGTTCCCAACCAAAAAGAAAGATTGCTGAAAGTGATAAACAAGGGGTCAAAAGCCTTTTTCTGGTCATATCCCGAGTTAACCGGAATAGATCCTAGGATATGCTAGCATAGGATTTACAAGGACCCCTCCATGAAACCTCGAAAACAACCATAGAGGCGATTGAACCTAAAATTAAAACAAATAGTAAAGGAAGAGATAGAACAACTTCCTAAGGCTGGGTTCATATATCCCATTGCTGATAGTGAATGGGTTATTTCTCTAGTAATCGTGCCTAAGAAGGGAGGTAAATGGAGGGTGTGTATAGATTTTAGGCTACAAAACATGGCAACATTGAAGGATCATTTCCCATTCCCATTCGTTGACCAAGTCTTGGACACTATAGCGGGGCATCGCTATTATAGTTTTCTAGATGGGTATAGTGGATATAATCAAATACGAATAGCACCCGAAGATCAAGCCAAAACAACGTTCACCAATCCTTGGGGAACGTTTGCATATAAACAAATACCATTTGGCTTGTGCAATGCCCCTGCCACGTTTCAACGTTTAGTTCTGAGCATCTTTCAATAGCAGATAGGAAATGGAGTATAAGTCTTCATGAATGACTTCTCCACTTATGGGAGAAGCTTTGATTAAGCCTTGGATCAATTAGAGCAAATGCTAAAATGATGTGTAGAAACCAACCTAAAGCTCAACTGGTAGAAAAGCCATTTGATGGTTCAAGAGGGCGCAGTACTGGGGCATAAGATTTCACAGTCAGGAATAGAGGTAGACCAGAAAAAAGTTAAGGTCATCTAAGGAATCGCCCAATAACCAGAAACTATCAACGACATTCACTCATTCCTTGGATACACTGGCTACTATAAGAGATTCATTGAGAACTTCTCCAAGATTGCCGAACCGTTGGTAGAATTAACAAAGAAGGATGCACCATTCAAATGGACCAGGGAATGTGAACGAGCATTTTAAACTCTAAACCAAAGGCTTATGGAAACTCCCATTCTACAAGCCCTTGACTGGTCTAGACCATTCTATATGACCGATGCATCTAATTATGCCTTAGGAGCCGTACTGACATAGTTAGATGAACAAAAACTCCCTTATTACATCCACTGTGCAAGTAAGAGTATTGCCGGTGTACAACTCAACTATGTGGCTGTAGTGTTTACATTGGACAAATTTAGGCACTATGTGTTAGGCTACAAAGTGTACATTCATATGGATCATAGTGCAATTAGGTTCCTCATGAACAAGCCAACGGTCAGCCCTCATATTCTATGTTGGTTGGTAATCCTTCAGAAGTTCGATCTAACGATAGTAGATCGAAAGGGCACTGAGAACGTAGTCACAGATCACTTATCTCAGTTGCACTGGGATAACAAAGAGGATGAATTTGTCATATCTGATCATTTTGCTGACGAAACCCTCTTTACTGGTGTAGTGAATAACCAACCCATGGGCACGAATTGGTATAGTAGCATTCTCACCTATCTCCTTTCCCAACAAACACACAGGGGTTGGACTTTAGGAAGAAGCAACAGTTTCTTCACAAAACCAAGTACTTCATGGAGATCAAAGGACAACTTTATAAAGTCTGTCCTGATGGCTTGGTTCGATGGTGTGTGCCTGATGTGGAGCAACCAAGAGTTCTCCAGGATGCTCATGAGGGCCCTTGTGGGGGCCACTATGCAGGGAGACGAACGGCTACCAAGATCTTGCTTGCAGGATATTACTAGCCAACACTATTGCGGGATGCCCATCATTTTGTCCAGTCCTATGAGCACTGTCAATGTGATGGTGGAATGACTACTAGAATGGAGGGTTCACAACAATGGATTAAAGCTTTGGAAGCCTTCGACATTTGGGGAATAGACTTTATGGGGCCCATTACACCAATGTCCAATGGAAAAGCTTATATCATTTTTGCTATTGACTATCTAACAAAATGGGCTGAAGCAGTTGCTGTAATAGACTGCACATCGTCTACAACTACACGATTTGTACAACAACAAGTCGTAAATAGGTTTGGTGTGCCGCGTGCACTTATCTCAGATAATGGAACACATTTCACGGGTGCAACCTTTCGAAAATTGCTGCAACACTTGGGGGTTGAACATAAATTGACTACACCTTATCACCTCCAAGCTAATGGCCAAGTCAAGGTCACTAATTAGGAGATTACTATAATTTTAACACAGACAATTAGCAAATATATGCAAGATTGGAGCACTAAACTAAACGATGCTCTCTGGACATACCGCTCCACTTGGAAACTCCCTACAGGCTACTCTCCCTATGAGTTAGTGTACGGTAAACTCCCAAAGCTTCCAATTCAAACTGAGCTCCATACATTGTCCATGACATGTGACCTCCACCTTGACCTTGATCTAGCACAAAAACAAAGACTGGCAACTCTAAATGTGCTAGATGAGAATTGATTGATTGCCTTGTCATCAAACGAGTTGCACAAGGTACACAACAAGCAACGTCATGACTTAAGAATTTGAAAGGTTAAGTACCAACTAGGAGATAAGGTCCTTTGTTGGAACCCTGCACATGTATCATAATGCACAAAATTTCAAACATTGTGAGAAGGACCTTACATTATTCATACAACCTTTCCCTCGGGAGCCATGACAATATACAGGCCTGAAAGCCCTGATAAGAGATTACTGGTCAATGTGCAACAAACAAAACCCTTCCATGAACTAAGAACAGCTAGTGAAAATTACACCTCTGATAGCGGATGACCTCGCTCATTATTTCGGATCTCTCCCTTTCAATTCAGTCATGGGGGAGATGGCCACCTATGGTAATCAATTGAGGCCCTAAGTTCTTTTAAGTTTTTGTTTTACACATTTTTGTTTTATACATATTTGTTTTGCGCATTTTTGTCTTACAAATTTCTTTAACTTTTCTTGTTTTTTTTTCCAACATCGTTTATACTTTTTCTTTTATTTGTGTGTGTGTATGTGTGTTATTCATTTTTTCAAGTTTGTCACCTAATAAGTGCTCTTAATGATGGTATGAACTGTATTCTCGTGATTGCTAATGTTTGGTTTTTACCTTTAAGTTATGATACTGATACTAAGGTATGGTTCTTTTGATATAATAAGCAATGAGTTCACATCATCCATGCATCCATAAATTTCTATGATCTCTCTTGGCTTGGAACTGTATAATCCCTTTTTTCAAAATAATAAGAACTATAAATGAACCGGTGATTGGGCATTTCTTAAACTAAGGAAGGACTCAAGGATTGAAAAGGGTGTGGCTTCAAGGAAACTTGATGCATTTGTGTTGGCCATTCTCTTGGGTGCTTAGATGTTTTCTTCTTGAGTTTCCTTACCATTTTGACGTTACCCAATTATCGGGAAGCTGAGTGAATAAAAATAAAAATAATAAGTCTTTGCATGGTGTGGTTCTCACAAAAAAGAAGAAGTGGGAATTCAAAGCACACCCCTTAGGCGAAATAATCATCTAGGCTACAAGCACTAGTTATGGAGCTAAATACATGTTCCCTCTAACTAAGGCCCTTTCTTGCTTCCTACTTTTTCCTCCCTTTTTCTCATCAGAATGGTGGTGGCTCTTTGAGGGATGCATTCTTGTTACTTCAAGAGGATGGATTGGCCAAATGCATTAATGCAAAGTTACTGGATGTGGTTTGTTTGAGGCTGGACTTGGAATGGGATCTACTAAGTCACATTAATCATTAAATACATAAGGGGCTGTGCACCACCTTGTTCTTGAGACTCCATTCCATTCTCTTCTTTACATCGTTCTTTCTCCATTGTTCACTTCATTGCCGATTGTATCAGTAGTCCATATTTGGTTGACGCATTGTTCGCTTTTTGGTAAATTCTTGTGGTTAAGACTTTAACTCTTGTTCCAAATGACATTTCCAGAGCCTACAGACTCTTTGAATGTTGGTTTGTCAGGGCATTAAGGGCATAAGCCTTCTTCAGGGAGGACCCACCGACATTCCTCTTTGGTGCACCAGTTAAATTCTTTCCCTTAACATTTTTGCAATCAACTCTATTTTGTTCATTTCCATCTTGACATCCATTTCGTCGGCGTTATAGTTGTCTCTTTTCTTCATCTTTTTTATTCCTGTTCTTTCTCCATTCTATCGCTACTAGAGGTTCGCTCTTAGTCATGGGGGTCCTGACCCAATTTTTTCAATTTTCACCTAACCCCTACACCTTCGGTAATTACCAATATTATATCTCTAGAATCTGCAATCAGCCATACCAGAACTCAGCCAATGGACCTTTCAGCAAAGCAAGGTATCATCTGCATTGTGATTCATTTACCCTTGCTAATATAAGACTGTGTTATGTGTACAGATGGCAATCATACAACAATGGATTGGATCTAGAGGGAACACTTGGAATCGATTGGTGCTGAAGCAGTTGTGCAAGGAAAAAAATTGATGGCACGGTTATCGATGGACAACGAAAGGTGAAATCTTGGCATTGGCAACAGTAGACTTCTCCTTTCTTCTCTCTTCTCTCTCAGTTGCCAATTAAGGCTTGATGTCAAATGTATAAAGTGTTCACTCTTGTTGTCGTGAACACTAGTTTTGTTATGTTCTGTAATGATGATCTATTCACATGCCATCCCATTCACCATTAGTTCCATTCAAGTCAATAATCCCATATCTTCCCAATATTTTGTAAGGAACTTGAGGATGAGTTTTTATTCAGTCATGGGGGTATGATGGGATGTGATATCGCATGGGCCGCGATATTGCATACGCGATATCGTAGCCCCCTACCAGTTCTATAAATAAGAGGTAGCTCTCCCTCGTTTCTCCATCTAGATCTAGAGTTAGAATAATTTCCATGTGCCCAAAGTAGGAGTCCCAAAGTAAACGGATCTTTATTCAAGAAATTTTGTACCTAAGCACATAATTGTGTATGACAATAAAGATGAACTTTAGGATAAACCTTGCAGTGCATGGACTAAGCTAAATAGGACTTTAATTATTGTTAATTATTTAATTCTTTCTTAAGGAATTAATCTCTCTCAACCCTCAACTCTCATAGTTAAGTTCATTCAGTATGACTGCTTCGAGCACATGTGTTATGCTTGGTAATCCAAGTAACGAATAGCGTTTGGTAATCCTAGCAGTGTTGCATTGGTTCAAGGTGTGAAACGACAAGTGGAAATAGATATTGATGCTAGGGTAATTAAAGCTTAGTTAGTTAAAGTTAGTTACTTAGTCTCTTCACCCTTTTCTCTCTTAGCATAGGCGATAAAAACATAAAAGATATAAAAATCACATGCCTCAAGCTTACTTAACCATACAACCGTGACAAATACAAGTAAGCTTGTCAGGACAACGATTGATTAACCTTAGGTGTTCCATAAGGCATGTAGGCACTTAGTCTACGGAGTTCGACTGGATCGTGCGTGTAACACTCGTATTCGTATGGTTGAGTGTAGGGGTACCTCGCCACTCATCAATTTTGATCTTCCTCTACTTCTAAAATTTGATCGCTTCATTTCTTGATATGGTTTACTCCTTTGGAAGTTTGTATTTCATCTTCGTCTTATATCTTATCCTTTAGCTCTTAAAGTATTTTGAGCAATGTATACATTTTCTTAACTTAATGATGAAGAATTTTTCATATCTTGAAGAGCCCTTAAGATTGATAAAAATTCATCTAAAGTATTAAAAAGAAACATCTTTGATTTAGACTATGATCTTCATAACATTGAAAAACCTATAGTTATCATACAACATAGCCATGACCTTGTGCACTTTTTGAAGCATTAAGTAATGATAATTATACTTATCAAGATTCCTAAGATATAGTGTAAGCCTTCCAAGGAAGTGTTCAAGGGATTCATCTTTTTGCATCTTCATATTTTTAAACTCTATCCTCACCTTTAGCTATTTAATCTTTATATTAGCCTCATTTCCATTATATTTCTCTTGAAGTTCATCCCAACATTTATCATAAGTACTTTTAGTTACAATTTTAGCTCCAATGGCATCACTATAGCTTCTACATATTATCAACTTAGCTAATGTATCTAACTTAGTATCTTTTGATAATTGCATCCTTTTCTCTCTTGTTGAAGTATTAACATTTGGAGGAATTAAAAGCTCATTTTGTACATATGAACAAACATCATACATTTCAATAGTGACTTTAACAAATAAAACCAATATAAAAAGTATTATGAGCCATTAAACATAATAGAACATCTGGAAATATCTTTGGAGGTCATTTATTTACCTTCATCTTCTCTACCTTTGGATATCTAACATGAATTGTTAAAGGTTCAAAAATTGTATGGAGGTCTTAACAACTTGATGGAAGCAAGTCTAGGGCTGAAAGAGGTCTCAAAGATAGAGCATGACTTACTCATGATAAAAGCACAAGCTGCAAAAGGTCATGGTTATCATCACAATGGGTCTACTAGAGGATGAAAAACTATAGAAGTAAATATATTCTTTAGTGCAACTTGAGCATGATTAGACTATAGATAGAGTGAAGGCCTACTACAGAAATAAACTAAGCACAACCATGATGTGACTTAGCATGATTCACATTAGCAAAAATAAGGATTGTAAGTTAAGCATGAGTTAATCAAGAATAGTAATAGGTTAAGATGGGTAAAAAATAAAGAGGTCAAGAGTAGTGTAGCTTAGGCTATGAGTGGGTTTTAACATGGTTATGAGGTATTCTAAGGATGAGAGGGATGTAAGTTAAATATGACTAGCTAAAACAAAGACTAAAACTAAAATGAACTAACTCCAAGTTATCCTCAGTTGTGGTGGACTAGTGCTAAGATTTTAGCATAACTATTAACTAAAAAAAAGTTTAAAATTCAAATTTAGGATCTAAAACCATAATAATTTTATCTTAAGCTTTAAGGAAATGAAATTAATGATCAAATTCATAGTTTAGAACTTTCAATTTAGATAAAAACATTAAATGCAACATGTATTTGACTATAACATTTACATAAACCTTTTAAACCCTTTAAACATGGCTTCAAAAACATGAAATCTACGTAGAAACTAAATGAAAACATGGTAAATGACATACATTATCTTGAAAAACATGGAAAAAGCTCATGCACACACATATATAAGCTTAAACTTGAAATATATAGAAAACCTTCATATTTCCACATGAAACAAACGCAAAATGACATGAACATGCTAAATGGAAGTGAATCCCTTTAATTAAAAAATTAAAATACTTATATCTTTTTTAGTTTCTTTACATAAACATGAGAAACATTTTAAATTTGAGAGAACATAAAACTTACGAGCATATATGAGAAACAAGAGAAAATGCATGTAAACTTGAGGAATTATGAGTAGAATACATGTAAGAACTTGAGAGAAGAATCCATGAAAGACGATTTTTCTCCTCAAGATAAGAGAATAATGCTAAAAGAATGCAAGTTAGGAAAGGTTTTGAAGCTCGAAGAGCTTTTCGAAGCATATAAAGCTTGTACAAAAGCACACAATAATGAAAGAAGTTAAGGGCTTCTATTCATTTCAACTTAATAATGAAAGGTAAGTTACAATGGAAAGGGTCCATTCTAATGTATAATTTTTTATAGAAGATTTTTTTTCTCTAATTAGGAATCACATGTCTTGATTCCTTCTTTTTCTTTTTAATAATTTGCTCAATCCTTAATCTTCTAGGATAGTTTTTCTTCAAACAAAGATACTTATAACTCCTCATACATCAAAGCAAACATCCCAACATCAAAAGACATACAACCACTACTTCCTACTTAACTCAAGATCAAAGAAAATGGAGATGAAAGAGTTACAAGACACACATTCATATTATTCTAACATTTAATCTCTTGTATTCCTTGCCCTTGGAAGATTTTTAACCTTTCCAAAAGCCATGAAGTTTCTTTTCATCCTTCAATGTTAGTTCAAAAGCTTCATCAAGTATTTTTGATTCATAGAAGATAATTTCTTGTTGATACTCCCTATTAAAGCCATAAATAAAATTAGAGGCATGTTCATATTCCTCCTAATGAACTCTATCTTGATGGAAAACCTTGCAAATTTCCATTTCAAATTCTTAGAAAATTCTATCATTTTATCTCAAGTATTTTAGTTTTTGAATATATTTTTACCTATGTCAAATTTTGTTAAATTTGCAGCTTAGCATATATTCCATAAGATGTCAATATCTTACTGGTGTTCCATTATTCACCAAATAAGGTTGGGGTTTTTTTTCCACCAAAGATGTAGGATATCTTTAAGATTAATTTAGCATATGATACATTTTGATGATGATCAATCTCTTTAAGCTCAAACTAATTGTTAAGCATCTGAATCTAAAAGAGAAAAGATTTAGTTTTCTCCAAGTCATTGAAGGATTTCATCTCAACATGAGCCATTTCTAAATCTTGTCTAAATGCTCTATCCAATATGTTCTTCATAAATTTAGCATATATAGTTGTTCTTAATTTAATAATGAAAGTAGTCTTTAATGGAGGTTTTAATGGCACATTATGAAATCTGATATTGTTTCCATGACTTGAAGCATGTAAAACATGTGAACTTGTAGGTAGAAATAACACATGAGGGTTTCCAAAATTAGGATCCCCATAGTTATAATCATGGAAGGACACAGCTTGGCCTATTTTAGGAATGAAATGAAGACTAGAAGAGGAAATCCTTAAATATTTCTTATGTCTTCATGGATTAGCAACAAGTGGCTGGTTCTCCTTATTCTCCATTTTTCCAATCTTACCATAACAGTATTGATGAGTGGCAAGGTACCCGTACACTCAACCATATGAATACGAACATTACACGCTTGATCCGGTCGAACTTTGCAGACTAAGTGCCTACACGCCTTATGGAACACTTAAGGTTAATCGTTTGTTATCTTCCCAGACTTACTTGTATTTGTCACGGTTGTATGGTTAAGTAGGTCTGAGGTATGTGATTTTTATGTCTTTTATCTTTTATCACCTATGCTAATGAGGGAAAGGGTGAAGAGACTAAGTAACTAAATTTAATTAACTAAGTTCTAATTCTTAGCATCAGTATCCGTTCCCACTTGCCATTCACACCCTGAACCAATGCAACCTTCTGGGATTACCAAACGCTATTCGTTACTGGGATTACCAAG